>NDGM010930294.1:0-15746 GCA_002564305.1 Octomys mimax
TTTTACATAGACCAAGAAAAAGACAGTATACTAATATGTAATATAACAACCATTGTTAATTTGCTATTCTTGTTTTGAAAATACATACCATACATTCTGTTGTATGTTACTCTGTTTCTCTCCTTGTTTTTTCTATTTGTTTTTTGCTTTTGATTTGTTTTTACTCTTTAAAATTAAATTAAATGAAAATTAAAAAAAAAAAAAAAACAACCAAGGAAAACCCAAACCAAACAGTTCTGCTCGAGTCCCTGGTTCTAGGCTTCACTCAGCAGCCTTTCCCTGTAGGGAGGTGACGCAGTAAGGGTCCACTGGAAGGAAGAAAGGCAAAGGAATCCATGGCAATCTAAGAAGAAATCTTTAATTTCTATTTAGCTTTAAAGAGTTTGAGAGAGCCCCCTTTAACAAACCAGTCCAAGTTCATGCCTTCGGATTATAAAAGTACCTGAAATTGCCTAGAATATCAGCATGCATGGCTTATTAGTATTTACATATATTTACATAGAGAAACAAGAGAAAGATCTACAGTTATTTACAGTCTACATAGAAAAAGAGAAAGGTGGCCTAATTGTATTTCCTAAAATACAGTAGATGACTAGTGAGCACATGCATATTGAGATAACATTTGCATGATAGAATACAATTTTTAAAAAAGACATACCTTTGTAACTTTCTATGCTAAGGTGTTGCATAATCAAGGTAATTTTTTTGTTTGTTTGTTTCTAGTCTATTTGCATCAAGTGCTTTAAAATTCTCACTAACACCGAGGCAGAATTCTTTACCCTGGCAATTAAAGCAACAACACGCACAATCATTTCCTACTAACTAGCAACAAGCTGCTGGTGAATGAAATATCCATTGTTTCTCATTACCCATCGACCACTGTGACGAGATCTCTCCGTGAAAAGGCAGTGCCTAAGCTATCACCATTAATTATGGAAGTAATATAAACGAGACACTCTCTACAGAGTGTTCTAAATGAAATATTAACAAGGCCTGCATCTTTGAGCCTGAGAAATGATCTCTTCCAGTGTGTGCCTGATGAAGAGGCCCATACCCAACCAAGACCTGCCCAACTTGACATGGTAGGGCCGCACCTGGGGCCTGACGGGAAGATCCGAATTATTGCCAAGTATGTCTTCTTCATTCATCTTGGGAAAGACAGAATTAAGAGTTAATTTCTCTCTGTGACATGGCCCCATCAGTGTCCCTGTTATTTCCCCTTCACACCTGATGTCTTTTCAGTACTATCATAGAATATATCCATGACATGGGTGCGAAGGAACTGTCAACCTTCGAGTCTAAGTGCACAGCTTGCTTGTGTTTGCCCTGAAATCGGCTGCTCACGAAACAGTGCTGTCTGCTTTCTTGGAGAGCTGATATGGCAGCCAGATCAGGTGGAGTCACTCAGTGCAGCAAGGAGGAAGGAAACGGTTCCACCTGTCCTGCGGAAACATTCTCAGCACTGTTATACTAGAACTGAGCCTATCAATTCTGCCTGGCGGTGATTTCCAAGTTTTAGTTCAGTATACATGGTGAATACAGCGGCGTACATTTATATACAGTATACAGAGCTAGCTATAAGGAAGGTAAAGTAGTAGAGCAAAAATGTAATATGTTTCAAATGAACAAGAGCTAAATGGTTTTATATATCTTATGAACACGCAGCAGTCCTTCAACACTGGCATTGAGGTGACCCACCAACAAGCCATCATCAGATGTGTCCCGTGTGCAAGGATGATGCTTATCAGTAGGATGCTTACGTCAGTAGCAAATGGCTATGGCTATTCTGCTGGGCCATTTCAAACTAACCTGCCGAGAAATGGATACCCCAGTGCAATTTTCCTTCCCAGCAAGAGAGGTCTCCATTCAGAAAGAAACTACTGAGCAACGTGGGTATTCCAGGCAGCATCTGTAGAGTGTACCTGGACAATTCTTCCATGGAAATACAGCATAGTAAACAATACCTTCCATTATTTCTAATGAGAATCCTTCAGATCTGAGCAACTGAACAGCATCTTGGTACCAAGAAGCAGAGATAGCTTGCTTAAAGCCAGCCTCATGGGTGGTCCATAAGCCATCCCCTTTTCCTCCCCCCATTAGGGGGACCCCTTATCCACCCCCCAGCAGAATGTATCTGCAGGTCTTATGATAACAGCAGGTCTAAGAAAGATGAAGCACTTGGGTGTATTGTGCCTCTATTCTTTTACCCAGACATGAATTTGTCATGGAACCCTCAGAATATTTGTAGCAACAATTCTGAACATGTAGAAGGCATGAAAGGGTTCATTTATTTCAAGGAAGAATTTAGAATAATTAACTGACTTGACAACAGAGCCCTGAGTGCTTACCAAGATCATTCTGCTCCTTGATCCTTTCTTTGTCCAAGTCCTCCCTTGCCTGGTTTTCCCCAAGCAAACATGGTTTTGGACTCCTTTGGATGGCTGGGATTGGCTATATATTCCTCCCTAAGTACTAAGGCTAGTGAGGACAGCTACACTGTTTTGCCTGCTAAAAGTTCTTTCCAGCTTTCCACCTGGAACTCTCTGGTCTGAGGGGTTGTGCCTGCAAAAGTTTCTAAGGCGTAGGAGCAACACTCCTGCCGACTTTCCAACTCCTTCCGCCCTGGTCTTCACAGCAGCCTCTTAAAATGCCTCAGTGATCTTGCTGGCAAAGCATGTCTTTTATCAGGAATCTAACTCAGACTTGGGGATCACTTACTTGCAATGCAAGCACTCCAGACAGGAAAACCCCGCATCAGTTCAGAGAATCTCTCTAAGCAGGTGGCATTTGAAAATTGACATTATTTCTCCTTTTTTATTCCATCAAGGTGTTTTTTGTTTGTTTGTTTGTTTGTTTGTTGTTTTTGCAAATTGATGGTGGTCTGTGCATGAACGAACTGCATTTAGGATGATAAACTGGCAAAGTTCATGGCTTGGGTCTCCCTCAATCAGCGACAATCAAAGTCTCCCCATGGACTGCACCCTCGGTGTCAGATGGGAATGGTCCGTGGCCTGTGTAGGGAAATCACACAGAAAGAAACCTGATGTTTGCAACATTTGTGAGCCAGCTTTCCTTGTGGCAATAAGAAAAGCCCGGACGTGTCGGCAAATCCCTGCGTTAGAGTAGGCACGTGACCCTCCGCAGGGCAAAGAGGCCCAGCAGCGTCCAGATAGCATCTCTAGAACACACTAGCAACACGTTTAAAGCCTGAAAAATAATTTGCTCTTCTGATATTTCCATGTGAGAAAAGTAGCACACTTCCCTTCTCTAATAAATGTTAGAAATATCCTGTGAGTTAGCAAACCTCTCGAGGGCTTGGGAAGAAAGTTATATTTCAAAAGCTACACGAAGTATTTGCATGTATCTAAGCATGTATTGTTCAAGGCCTTTGTGAGAGGCAATTGTTAGGAATTTGTCGAACTGAATTTTCCAGGGATTTACTGAGAGGGAAGGAAAAGGTTGGTTCTGTTCCGCACAGACCAAAGAAGCCTGTCAGAGCATGCACCTACAAAAGGCCACGCTCATCCTGGGGTGGATTATGAGGGATATGGCTTCGTTTTCACTGTTTTTGATGTTCACATTTTGAAAAAATAATCTTTTGCTAAAGAGTAGATTCCTTACCTCTGCAAATCTGGTGCCTAGAGGTGGCCCTTTGGATCGGGTGACACTTTTATTAAGGGTCATTTGCTATTGAATCATCTGAGGGAGTGCTGAGCCTTCCTTTTTGTTAATCCAAATGGATATAATTTCAATTTAGCTCCCTAACTAAATCAACAATGGAAAATCTCCTTTGAACATTTCTCAGGTGAGCGCCCAAGAGCCCACACATTGAATTTCATGCCACGTCAGGGTGTCACTCTGTGATGAGATGGGGCCTGGTGAGGAAGAAAGGAAAAGAGTATAAAGCAGCTTGAGGCAAATGGGAGACATGTAAGCGGAAACGATAATTGGACAATCTACGTGATTATCCGTGTGTCTACAGACAAGTTGCTTTTGATCTCTGGCACTAAGTGGGCTTTCCATACACGGGGATGAGTTTGCTTTTGATCTTCGATACTAAGTGGGGTTCTCCATACCTGAGGACGCTAATGCTTCCAGTCTTGCCGAGCAGCATGAGGGTTAGAATGCAACTCTTGTGACACTTTCTGCAGGTGTCTGGTGAGTGGTAACATCTCGATCACTCCTGTTCACACCGATGATTTGAAAAGCCCCCATTGGCTGACACCCAACTGGAAAATCAGACAATCTGGAGGACGGAGTCCTTTCCAGGGCTCTCTACTTTTCTACTGCCTCCCAAGATTTGGGGCAAGTTAGCCTGCTTGCTGATTAGCACTAATTGCAATTTAATGATATATGTGTGTGTGTGTGTGTGTGTGTGTGTGACAGTGGAGGAAGACAGTGCCCATTGATTGTCTTCTCCAAGTAGAGAGGCCTGTGATCTCAGTGTTATACAAACTGCAGGACTCTGTGATCTGATGGAATATAGGAGCAGACTGCCCACTGAGAAGTTGTCCTTGGGAAGTAAGTAGGGAGCACATCACCTCTTGGAACAGCTTGCTTTCTGTTTGTTTTTGAAACCATAATTGTTTCTAGGGAGAGCTACATCCCAAACACCGAGGTATCTGGAGGTAAACTCTGGAACACCACGTCACACCTGTCTGACAGCGTGGCTAAAAACTGTCCTGTGGGCATGTTACCATGAGCCAAGCAGATCCAGAGAAAGTGTGGAGCCAGCTACCTGCTGCACACACAAGGCTGCACTCACCGCCTCTATCACGCTCCCTGGTCGGTTATCATTACACTCCCGGGAACAGGTGGCTGGGAGCGCCTGGGGTTTGCTTTGCTTAGCAGGCCCTCAGTGAGGAGCAGTGAGGCCTGTACAGGTTTAGATAGATGTCTGTCTTTCCTTTTATTGTCAAGCCTGCTCACTTGGGGACACCTTTTTGTCCTGGAGGTTCAGCTCTGTGGACACTCCCCACCTCTGAAGGGTGGCCCTCTTTCCCTGCCCTCGGGGTCCTCAGGCCTTTGTGCATGATAGTTCCTGCCCAGATCTACTCTTTTGTACCAGTTGATTAATTCAGAATCTGCTGTGCAGTGTCCTTGTATCGATGCATCTGTAACAAAGCAATCTGAGAATGTCTGCTGCTCTTGCAGTCATTGGGTAGACAGAGACGCTGTGGCACTGTGTCTATTGGTAAGTGCATCTCATAGTTGCCTCTACTTGAAGATGGGAATCTAGTCTTTCTTTTAAATAAGCATGCATATTAAAGTAGGGAAACCTGAAAACTACACTTAATCCTGTGATATATGTCCTTATAAGAACGTATTATATCAGAGTACTAACCAATGCTCTACAGATATCAATATGTGGGATTTTTTTTTTCTTTGCCATGTATTGTTTATCAGAAACCTCTGCGCCTTTTCTCTTAAAGGAGTCAATATTCATTTATATTCTGTGCTGACAGCTACAAATTGATAGCTAGCAGTTATCAAATAAATGTTGATGAAAAGCGGCTACTTAACATTTTCATCCCCACAAAGAGTTTTACAAGGATGGGTAATTTAGATCTCGGGCCTCAAACACAAACAAGTAGCAACTGCTTCCTAAATCCCACCTTTTTGTAGTGGAAGATTGTGCTTCAGATTTGACAAATGATTCCTGAACGAGAGTGATGCGCCACTATGACCAAGACACTCTTAGCTTGATCCCAAACAAGAATCCTGGGTAATTTTACACACACCGCAAGGATTGATGGCATGGTTCTTCTCTGGGAGCTCACAAATGCTGGGCTAGATAGAAAATGGCATTCGGGCATGATTAAATACTCTACTGGGCTTCCTAGAAATCCTCAGTCCTGAGTCATCCACACCCTGCCTCCCTGCCTCGACTGCATTAGAGGTGGCACTTCTCTGCCTTCCATGATCAGCTTGCAACTTACTGATAAATTGTTCTCAGAAATCATTTAGGGGAACCCATAGCTCCAGCCAGTGTTTCTACATCAAGGTATTATTATTTCGTCACAGTAGTTCGGTAAGCAATCGTGGCAACTGGCAAGTCACAGCCCCAGATATTGGAGTTGTTACCATTATGTCCTTTGTATGGCTTTTTCATCTTTTCTGAATTATGGACTGATGCCCCAAAAGTGGCATGAAAGTCATCTGATGGTGATTAAAGTATGCTTTAAAAAAATTTTTTTTAATGTGTTTAAAAATGTTTCATCTTGTATCAGCAGTGTGGGCTTGTTTACTAATGAGATTTCATGAAAATGGTTTGGTCTCATTCTGATGATATGCAGACCAAAGAGCTGATGAGCCCAAAATGAGAGCTTGTTATTAAACTGTCATCACATCTGATCCTATAAAGATGTCACTCAGAGATTACTACTGGGACTTCTGGAAAGAGAATTCCCTGAGAAGAGGAGAATGTGGGACCAACAAGACCTTGTTGCTACTTAATTGCTCTGCCTGGGGAGAAAAAGTGTGCACAGCAGGGCTTGGGGTGAAGAAGGTGGGCCTTGCTTTTAGGGGTCTCCACTCTGTGCCATGTTCTAGAAAAGCCAGGCCTACAGTGCTGCCATTTGGACTGAACACCAAGCTCAGTGGCAAAAACAATCACAGTCACTTATTGCTTGAGCAAAGAAAAACATGGGCTCTTCTGAAAGGCATGGCTCTCTGCATGGCCGCCCAGTGTGGGCTCGCGGGAAAGGAGGCTCGTTGCTTGCACTTGCCTGCAGACTCTACAGCGCCAGTGTGAAACCCCTGCCCCTGGTCCATGTGATTCCAAATCAATGTGACCACAGAATTTCTTGGTAAAAATACTACTTCAACAATGCTACAAGGAAATCTGATAACATTTTAGAAGGTAATAGTGGCAAAATGCTACACTGGGCTGGGAAGAATTTGGGTTTTGCTTTCCCAAGTCATTTTTGTTTTGTTTTTGAGCCTTCCCTTGGACTTTTCTCATGAGGGGCAGATCCTGAGAAGGGCAGGTCCACCCTGACACATGGATGCTGATGTTATGACCCCTCCAGGATTGGAGGGTGGGACTTGAGCCCAAGTTGATGGGAGCTCTCCCCATTTAGGAGCCGAGCATAGGGCATCTTACCACTCTCTGGTAGACACTGCAGCTACAAAGTACAGTGGAAACCCAGGACACCTGGCCTAAAGTTTGTACAAAGCAGCGTCTCCACTTGACTTCTAAGGACTGAAACTGGGGCTGTTTTGGCTTGAGTTAGCTGGATTTGCATCTCGGGTCTCTCATTCATTGGCAGAGGCACTTGTGCTTCCCTCCTCCCAGCATAGGAGTCAGAGAAACCAAGGGACAATCTGTAGAGCAGTGCGCCGGGTGCTGAGCTGAGGGTTATTAGCAATGAGAATGCAGCGAAAGGAAATTCGGATGACATAAGCTCATTTCCATTAGACTCGAGACTCATGAAGCAGTTGGGAAAGGGGCAGCTGCACCAGGACATTCACTGGCTGGTGAGAGGTGGGCAGGGTAAGAGGGCAAGGAACGGACTGGTAGCAAACTAGTGATCAGCGAATGAAGCTCAGATCTTGTCAGCTGTCCTGGGTGGGTGGCCCTTGTCCAGTAGAGTGCAGTCAGTGCTACTGAAGCTGGGGTCCCTCTTGCTCACACACCACACCTTTCCTAGGATCAGGTCCCTTGGTGCATTGGATGGTTTCATTTTTCAACTGTGATCATAGACATTGAAGCCAAAGCAAGACACAAGGCCCTAAATCTTCTTTCTAGAACTGCCCTCCAATTATCACATCTGTGATCCTGGTTCTCAGAATGGCTCCAGCTCCCAGTGATCCTAGAATGCACCTTTGGGTGGGGACAGAAATCTGTGTCCCTCTGCAAGCAGACAACCTTAACATATCCCTAAGGACAACCTCCTCTGCTGTTGCCTTTTAATGCTCTATTGAAACCCCACCCCCATGAAATGATAATTAGTTGGTACAGCAAGGGCTGAAATGCACATAAATAATCATAAGATGCCAGATAAACTGTATTGGTTTTAAATTAGAGTCGTGTGTACAGTGTCTCCCTATGAACAGCAGCCTATTATTTTTAATTATGGTTTGCAAAGCAATGTGATTTCTTGCCCTCTTCACAGCAGTCTCTGCCTGGCCAGATGACACAGTGCCCATCAGCACACACCCTTCCCTAGCCCCAGCCCCCGCTGTTGCATCAGAGTCGAACCAAAAGTGATCAACAGCATTCGCTACAACTTGCATTTGGACTTGGGCTGGAGGGAATGTACCCTCAGCCAGTGTCCCACTGCAAATCCAGGGCACATAAGACAGTTGACAAAGGTTTTTCAGATGCATTGGTGTGTGTGTGTGTGTGTGTGTGTGTGTGTGGAGCACGTGCCTTGGTGTGCCAGTCTTAAACATTTAAGACTCATTTTAACAGCATTCCAAACACCTCCCCTAGCAGCACCATGGGCAAAGAATTAAAAAAAACTGGCACCAACCCCATCTGGGTTTTCTGCTTGAGGGGCCATCACTAAGAGTGCTTGGTTTAATTTACAGAGAAGTACTAGAAAGTTCTTGTGTCAGAGTACTTTACACATTGGGAGGCCAAGGGGCTGTATGCATCCCTTCTGGTGTGTCAGGAAGGACACGGTCTGCCCCCTCCCCCGTGATGTATGCATCCGAGTCCTTTTGTTCTCCAAGCCATTTCCTGTTAGAGGTGTAGAACATCACACCCACGTAACAAGTGGAGTTTATGAACTCCTTCTGTGGGGACGGTCTCGTAGCACCTCTGATAGCCACTGCTTTGCGTTCGGCATCCTTTGGTGTTGGTACCCAGCTGCGTGTGGGCGGGTGTGGGACACTCACCAATGCTGGCCATCACCTCTTAAGGCTTCTTCTTTCCTTTGCTTTTCAGCAACAAGGAGCAGCCACCACTGTCTACTGTGCAGCAGCTCCGGAGATGGAAGGCCTGGGAGGAATGTATTTCAATAACTGCTGCCGCTGCCTGCCCTCAGCACAGGCTCAGAGCGAGGAGACGGCGCAGGCCCTGTGGGAGCTCAGCGAGCGGCTGGTGCAGGAGCGGCTGGGCAGCGCGTCCGGCTAGCAGGGCCCCTTCCTGCCTGGCACCCCAGTTCCATGTCCTGGCCATGCAGATGTGCAAGAGCAAAGCAAATAAAAGTGCTTGACAGATAAGAAGTGGTGATGGGGAACAAGCAATCGCAGGGCACAGGGACAGTGTCGCTTCTCTCTGGCCGGGGTCGGCATGAGTCCCTCTGCTTTCTGGTGGTGGGCTATTTGAAAGCAAAAGCTTGGCCTGTATGTGGGTTCTTCCTCTCATTGTAGAAGCACAAGCAACTCTCTCTAACTTTAGGATAGCCTGATGTCCCATTGTCACATGGCCACCACTGTACCCAGAGGTGGCTTTCTCCTGTCTAGAGAAGCAAAATCAAGCATTCATCCTTCCCCTGTGTATTTGTTGAAGAGATTATGGTTTCATTCATCCCAACCAAGTCTGAGTAGGCGTGGCAACTTCCGGTTGAGAATCCCAGAGATTTGTCCCAGCTGATTCTGCTAATGAGAGTTAGGATAGCACAAAGGTCCGGCAGTGTCTGTCACCAATCCTTCGCCAAAGCTATACAAATAATTCTTTAGAGATGATAAATCATTTTTGCAAACAATTCCCTAGATAGCTAGATGGGCAAGAAAGGGAGCATCCTGTCCATGGGAACATGAGATGTCCTTGCAGTGGGCAACAGACTGGAAGTCCCTTCATTTTCCACACAGGGTCCCAAGAGCAGCCGGGGGGTGAGTTTCACAGTCCCTCAGTCCCCCTGCTTCTGCACCTGGCTTTAGTTTCCACCCCTTCCTCCCATCCTAGGTTTAATAAAAGAACATGCTTGACTACAATCACCTGAAGTTTGGATCATTTCTTTAAATGTTTGTTTCAGTTTTTTTGTTTTTGTTTTGTGTTTTTTAGAAAAGAAACTAGAAGAAAAATAAAGCACATCTTGTAGATGCCAGGAAAACGTGGTTGTTATTTCTTCTCCGAGTTGGGTTTTGTTTTTGTGCTTTGTGGCTGTCTGTGCCCAGGTTGTCTCACGCAATCAGCATGCCAGCGTCGTATTTTCTGTCAGAGAAAGAAAGAAAAAGAAAGAAAATGACTAGCGTTTAACACAATACCTTCAGATGTTTTGACATTACTCACAGCATGTCATTTCAGTCCTCAGTGGCTTGTTCCCCTGTGATTATTAAGAATTTAGTGGCTAGCGAGTGTCTGTGTACATCCGGGACAGTTGGTGACTCTTCTCCACTTGGACCTCTCTTTTTACACCATGGATTCCCCTTAAGTTTAAAAGCTCTCTCAGTTGTATAGAACAAGCCTTCCTACATTCATTGATTTATTCAACAAACTTCCCAAATGCAACATTCTGGAAATTCAAAATTTTATATTACACTAGAAAGAATACTAGAAAGTCCACTCAGGCATAATGGAGAATATGCATTAGCGCTAAGAAATGCTGTACCATGAAATGGAGAGTGAGGATGCCTGTCATTGCCTCTCCTGGTAAGGTGGCTCCAGGACAGGCAACACTGCGCATCCCTGGGCTTCCATCCCTGCAGTGCAGCTGTCAGACACCACTGGCCTCTGCAGCCTCCCATCTGGTATATTCCCCTGGAGTCAGTCCTTATAATTCCAGGACTATTAAAGTATGTATCAGGAAATGTCACTTTTCTGTACAAACCCCTGGTGTCTCTAAGGTGGACTGTTTGCACAAATGCTTATCCTCATTCTCCTCTTAGTATCCCCTTATTTGGTGGCCACCTTCCAAGCCAACTTTGACCCGGGCTACATAACTTGTGTTGGCTGCTGCACTAAGGCTTGTCCTTTTCTGCTACCCTGCGGAATCCTGCAGATACCTCCATGTTCCTGAGCCTGGGCCAGCCTAATGGCACAAGGTTACCACCAGATCGGCCATCAGGCTCACGCTTACCTTTGTGAACGAGGCAATCCTGTACTATCCACTCCAGCTGAGTCACCCCAGAGGAAGAGAAACTTTGAGTCAACTCACAGATGTGCAAAAGGTAATGAAAGTTTGTGATTCCATGCCACTATAATTTTAAGACTACTTGTTACACAGCAAAAGCTAACTGATGCAAGGTCAGTCCACTAACTGATGCTAACCCTCAGTGCAAAGTCATCATAATCGCTGTTCCCTCTGCCGAAGTGTTTCTTCCAGAAATATCCCTGGGTTTCTCTCTCACTGTTCAAATGTGATCATTTCCAGATGAGGTGACATTTCTAGCCATTGCATTCATCACGTCATCTCTTTTCATCTTCCATTTACCTTTTACTTTTCTCCTCCAAAACATAATGAGTCTCTCTATTGGTTTTCTCTCTCCCTGTAATATAAACACCGCAAAATTTTACCTGCTTCCTTTGCAACAGTAATCACCTGCCTTAAACTCTGCCTTTCACATGGTGAGTTTAATAGGTGATGATGAAGGGAAAGAATAATATTATGTTCAGGAAAATCATCCCCTCCACTGTGGAAGAGGAGAGCCAGAGCCTGTTCTAAGTAGGCTGCACCTACCTAGTTTCTAATGGGAGTGTAGTCCTACTAATGCTCCCTCTTCCTGTCTTACAGATGAAGACGTCACTTTTACCACTGACCACACTACTCCTAAGTCAGCTGAGCTATGAGTCACACCCAGGTCTGTGTAACTTCAAGGTCATGTGGCTTCCCTGTACCCAAGCCACTGCCCCTTCTGTAAGCTGAATATTCCTATTCCAGTAAATTACAGAGTCTGAGTATCTCCAGCTGATCAGAGAAGTGGCTTCAAGGGCCTGATTCCAGCTGAGCTTCAGGCAGAGGTTGAACAAGGATGCAACAGCCAGTCAAGGCAATGTCCAAAGTATCAAAGGGACTGAAGGAAGATCTGTGTCCTGTGTGGTCCCTGGACCAAACTGGTGAGGTAAAGCCTGGAAGAACTTGAGGAAGGAAGATGAACATTCCTCTAAATAAAGGATCCCTAAGTTATCATACAAACCAGATCCTTGTAAATTTTTCACTTACTTGGTCAACAAGCAAACATCCTAGGAAGTAAGCATCCTGGGAGTTCCCCCACCCCAAGCAAAGTGCCCCACTATAGAGGAATTTAGATCTCCAGTCTACCAGAGTAGAACATCCCAAAACAGGTGATCTTATTCAGCTTTCTCAGTTCTGTAGGATGCTCAAAGGTGAACCAAGGTTCCAGAACAATGTCCAGGCTTTCTCATGAGCCCAGTCTATGTCCTTGTGTGTGGTTTTTCCCTGCCAGAAGTGCCACTGTCATTTATTGGCCTAACCGTGCAGGGGACTGAGGGACAAGTGAGAATCTGGGTAGGGTGATCTGAATTTGGCACCATTGTGTCTGATGGCTGGCAAATCCTTTTTGCATGTACCATTTACCCCAGGATGCTCATTTTATCCCCTCCTATGTTTCCCAGTGATCCTCTTTCCTGTTCTAACTGTGAACATATCTTAGGCTGGCCTTGTTCCTGGGGCTTAGCTTCAGAAGAATTCAGTGTCCTGAGGTCTGTCAATGCCACAGACTCTACCCTAAAAGGGAAGAGTGTGCCTACCTCTCTGTGGTCTCTTTTCTTCTTTTTGTCCTCCTTTCTTTAAACACAAAAGGTGACCAGCATACAGTTTCACACCTGAATAAAACAGACCTTGCTGCAGTTACCAATAGGAAGCAAGACATAGATGCTTCCCCCAATAATGGCTGCAGCCTGTGGCTTGTGGTTTTGCTCTTTCAAATGAGGTGATGGGTGGTTTTGTTTGAACTTCAATGGAGGAGGCCTGATTACTTTCATCAAGGTCAATGCTAGGCTAGAAAGCCTTTGCTTGCAAAATCACTGCCCATTCTGGTCACCAACAGATACCATTTTTAGAAGTTTACGTCAAGATATCATCTGAAATAGCATTGTCTACCCTGTGTGTTAGCTTTGGGACTTTCAACATATCCAAACTAGTTTCAAATCCCTTCAGAATATTGAGTAATATAATGAAATGGGATTCACATGGCCTCAGAAGAAACTGCTCTGAATTGTATCTATTGGTGAAATGACACAGAAGCAATAAAGTTAATTTTTAGAGATGAAAAGAACAATACCACTGTATATTTTAACACATACCATTTCACTTTTTCTAGTGCCTTTCAAGCTTCGGGGAACTGGGTTCATGTCCCCTGTTTTTTTTTCCTTCTCCCTGCTAACCATCTTCTTTCTCAGAACTTTCAGTTATTTTGGTAGATGAATGATGCCTAATGTAGGACGTTAATGAGGGACCACAACTTGGAAGCCCATCGCCCAACTCTGCGACCTTTTCATTAATTCTGGTTTCTGCTGTTAGAATCAGTGGTTCAGAGAGTGTTTCCGCACAGATTAACTTGAGCTTCTCTTAAGGTCCCAAGGCCTCCCAGGTCTGCAGGATGTCCAAGCGCTAGTGCTGTGGTGCTAGGTGGGAAGGCTACATGCACCTCAACACGGGCATTTCTGTTGGCTAACAGCCAGGTGAACATCTAGTTTTGCTGTGCATATATTTTAAACTTGATTTAGTATCATATTTTGCATAACCTCTGTCTACTTATATATACACCAGTCCCAAACAATCAGCCTCTTTATTTGAAGTAAAAGCATTTTGTCTTTCATTTCCTCTCAGGACTAAGATCACAATTTTAATTACCATGGAAATTCAAAGCGACTGGAGAGTGCTGGTAGGAAAACACCAGAGCGGCTCAGGAACCTCATCATTAATATATTATTCAGCCAGTGAATGTCTTGCATCTTTTCCTTCCTAGACAGCATTGTGTGGACCCCACCAGTGTGGCTAGGACTGCAACTCATAGCCCTGTTATCTTGGGTCCGTGTTAGTGCATGTGTTGACCCTACAAGCTAGGATTCCTTCCTAGGCTGCTTTGGGGCAGTTTCTAGGAAAGTGTGGCACTCTGATCAGAAAGAGGTCTTTGCTTCTGATGGATGTGTCTAGGGGACTATTCCCTGCTGTGTCTTGGGCAAAAGGACCAAACGCTGTTTCTAATTCTCTAAAAAAGAAATGCAAATGGTGGCCCTGGATCACTCATTCCAGCGAGAGTGTTTCCACATCGTCTTCTGGATGGTTTCCCTGGGCTTACTTGAGGTTCACTAAGAGCCTGTCCTCTGACCTTGAAATTGTGACAGCATTTCATTTGGTGCTAAGCATGCTGGGAAAGAGAACCCACTTTTATTAGGACCTTCCCTGAGTGCTTACCGGTACTTTGGGTCAGATGTTTACTTGAAAAGCTGGCTTTGTGTAATTTCTTCTCACACCTTTTAAAGCCAACAATATGGTCCTCTTTTTACCAATAAGGAAGCCCTTGACACCTGAGGCCTCTGAATCCCACGTGACGCTGTTCCATACTCCATACTTTCCCCTCTCGGGCCACCTCTTTCCCACCCATCTGCTGCCCCTTCTCCCTCGGCTTTGCCATCTCTCCTTTCCCTCTGCATCCTGCTCTTCATTCTGTTTGCAGACTTCTTAAGGCTTCTGTTGGGAATTTACCCAAATGAGGTTTTGTCCTTAAATCCTTTAAATGTGCTTTGTAGGACTGGTTCACCAAAAAATAAAAACAACCCCCCCCTCCAAAAAAAAAAAAACCAAACAGAAAAATACAAAGCTCATGACTGCATCAAGATAGGTGACCTTAGAAACAATGGATGAGCACTTTTCTGTTTGATGTGTGGCTGTTTCTATCAGAAAGTCCCAGTATGTACTCATCTTTGAATCTTGGCTGGAAGAGGGTCAAAAAAACCATAGGTACAGTTCCACCACTCAAAACAATCCATGCAACTAGAATGGATTTTTTTCTTCTGTTTTTTTTAAATTGATTTGAATTACATAGTTTTAGTTGGATATAGTTCTGATTCTTCTCCATATACAATTTCATCTGTCTCAAATAGAATGCATCCTTTTAAAGTCTTTTTTTTTTCTTTGTAAGTCTTCTGATGCATATATCTATTTTTTTGAGACAGGGTTTCACTATGCAGTTTGAGCGCACTTTGTAACCTGGGCTGCAAGTGATCCTCCTGCCTCAGGCTCCCGGGGGCTGGTATTTACAGGTGTGCACTACTATCTGCAGCTTATAACTATGTATTGAAGGAACAGATATACTTAGTTATTTAATCATGTTTTATCAGCGAGATGAGCCTTCTGCCAAGCTTCATTACCATAAGTAGTGATTCAGTAAATACATTTGTATAAAATTTTGAAGGGAGAGCTGGTTATTTTCCTAGCATTTCAACAAAAGTGCCCTGGTCAAACACCATGGACATTTTTAAGCTTCAGGCAGCTACTGGTAAAAGAGTATTTCTGGGCTGCCCAACATGGCAGGCTTTTCTCTCTGCCTCAGTTTTCTTTAGGGAAAGCAGGTGTATCCCATCCAGGTGGGCTAGTTTTTCCCAGATGAGCAGCCTGCTGGCCCTCAGCCACGTTAATCTTAACAAAAGCTTCCCCAGTGCAGTTCCTGGGTATGGAATGTTCCTTCCAGCCTGAAGCCAAGACAGAAGAGGACAGGAGCCTGTGTCAGCGGAATAAAAAGGGCTGAATGCAGAAAACAGAGAGAAACCAGCTCCACTTTGGGTCAGCCGGTTTCTTCAGCCTTTTGATAGTGTGCTTGGTTCTGCGGCTTAAGAACCTCCTGAGGAAGTCTGAGGATGTTCTGAAGCATGCTGGGAAATGTTCAGCATG
>NDGM010930298.1:0-13997 GCA_002564305.1 Octomys mimax
CAAGGAGATGCATGCTATTATTATCCCATGTTTCTCTTTCTTTCTTTCTTTCTTTCTTTCTTTTTTTCTTTCTTTCTTTGTGGTACCAGGAATCAAACTCAGGACCTTGCACTTGCCAGGCAAGCACGTCTTCCACTGAGCTTGGTCCCTGGTCCTATCCCATGTTTCTGTTGAGCCACCCAGGAAGGGAGAAGCCCAGCAAATCGGTCATGGCAAGCATATAACTGTAAAGTACCCTGTCTGTCTCTGTCCTATAGACATATGAGACCAACCATAGGCCATAGTTGCTGATGTAGCTCTACCAGCTTCTCTGTTGCGTGTTTGTGTAAGTTGGAAGGGCAAGAAATAAATTGGCTACCTTTTAGGGCTTAAGTCTAAAACACTCACCAAAAGCCTTATAAATATGGAAGGTGATTGGGTCATAGGGAAATAGCTGACTGGCTTCTAAGAGATGGAACTGGTTGGAGATGGGCCCCTAGGACTGTGGCCAGGAAGGCTATATTCTCTTCCCTGGCTCTTCCTTCCTCTCTGTTTCCTGGCTCCCATGGATTAAGCCATTTCCTCCCCCATGCCCATCTTCCATCCTGTTTTTGCTCTGGTGCCAGCTAATCATGGGCTGAAACCTTCAGCAAAAATAAAACCCTCCTTTAAATGGTGGGTATAGGGACAATAAAATTGATTAAGATACAACTCCTGCCATATATGGATAAGAAATGGTGGAGACACTAATGAAAATAATAACTAGCATTAGTTGAGTTCTTCCTAGGTTGCATCATCATTTTCTTAGTGGGCTTTATATGCTTAGACAGACCTCAACTCATGATTTCCAATTAATAATTTTTGTCTGACTTTAGGATGGTACAAAAAGGTAGGAGTTCAGGAGAAACTGTGCTCTAAATTTTTATCTTCTCCAAGGTTGGTGATGTGGGCTGATCCTTTCTCATGATACTTGGCAGGGGAAATACAGTCACAAGTGTGAATGACTGCTAACTACACTGTCCTAAGTTGCCAGTATTTTCTGGCTGCAAGTATCCAGTAGATTCCATGGGATATTCAACATGCCATTATAAAATGGGCTTTGTTTTAGAGGATTGTGACAAATGTAGTGTTCTGAGTATCTACGAGGAAGGTTAGCTGAGCTCTGATGTTTGGTAAATTAGGTAGATTAAATGTGCATTGACTTGATATTTTTAAGTTAGGGTAGATTTATTGGAAGGTAACCTCATGCTACATTGAGGAGTATCTGCACTATGGAGTATGTTCACTGTCATTTAATCTTCCCAAAGCTCAAAAAGAGTTACTCTGCTTATTTCACGGTGACAGTATCTAAGTCAGACAGAAGTAAACCAATTTCCCATAAGTCTTGCATTTATAGAATTAGAGAGCAGGAGCTTGATCTCCTGAACTTTTGGTATTACTATGAATCAGTACCATTCTCAGATGGGAAAACTCTTCCTGCAAGCCTCTGAAAGAAGGGTGTTGAGTCTCCATGCTGCTGGCTGCCAAGGATACCACTGACCTATTGAGTTTCTTCTCCCTCTGCCAAGCCTCAGGATCCTTCTAGTTCCTCCTGCATATATCCTGTTGCTTTTATCCCACACTATCTTTCCCAGTGTCCTATTTCTTTCAGAGCTAACTTGGGCTTCTTGGCAGATGGCCAATATGGGAATCCACTTTGCAGCCACTTACAGTGAGGGAGCAACTGAGTTAATACACTCCAGACTCTTCCATACTTTTGGCATGGATTGTCAGCAGTAGAAGCACAACTGAGTATACTTTGCAGGCAGCAGTCATTCTTTTACTCAGTCAATAAATACTGAGTGACTCTGATGGTCTGCACACTGCACTGGTCCTCATATTACCACTCATGACTGGAGCGCTTTGAAAGTGAGAGTGGGGGCCAGGGAGATGACTCAGTAGAATAAGCACTTGCCTGGTAAGTTCAAGGGTCTGAGTTCAATCCCTGGTTCCTCAAAAAAAAAAAAAAATTATAAAAAAAGAAAAAAGAAAGTGTGTACCGTTCCCTGGAGTGATTCAAATGGCGCTGCCACCTCTACCGTGGCA
The DNA here is from genome assembly GCA_002564305.1 of Octomys mimax. Taxonomy (NCBI): domain Eukaryota; kingdom Metazoa; phylum Chordata; class Mammalia; order Rodentia; family Octodontidae; genus Octomys; species Octomys mimax. Next base: position 2,065 of record NDGM010930298.1, read on the forward strand.
GGCAGGATTCTGGTCCTTCTCACGTTTCATTAACTCAATGGCCACTGACTGCTTATCTGAGGTGCTGGTCTTGCTGACACCATCTTTGAAAAAAGTAACAGAATATTTTAAAAAAGAAGGAAAATGGCTTATTTGGGGTTAGATGATTTTTTTTTCCAAGTCTAGAAGGTGGCATTTTTTTCTAACTGGCAAACATAAAATTTGTAAAAGGAAACAACTAACCCAAAATTTAATTTCAAAAGAGAAGGTTCTGTTCATCTCCATGATGTGATTGGGACAATGTTTTCATCATTTCTTTCTTTGTGTTTCTAAATAACTGGATTCTCCTTTTCTTTGTTTTCAGCCCATTAAGAAGTTGATGCCTTGGGTAGTACTTCATGTAATTTGTTTCATTTTCTTGATTTTTGTCTTTCTAATCCTCCCTACATTTCATAAGTGTCATCTGTCATCACTTTGTTGAGAGTCCTTTCTAACTTCAAATCAACTATGTTATGTAGCCAGGCCCATTGAGGGCTCTCAGAGCTCTACAGGTAGGATTTTGTGATCTAATGAAGGTGGCGTCAGCCTGGATTTAGATCTGTTTACTGAGGATCTGATTGAATTTGTCATCTTCACAGCAGTGTGAGGTATTTGTGGCCGGCGGGTGGATTTGTCTAGTGTTCAGCCCAGAAACAAGGATGAGATCAAGTCGTCAGTGTCAGCGTGTGTGCATCCTTAGCTGGTAGGGGCCCCACGCTAGGCGAATGACTTACAAGGTCATCGGAGATAAGCTGTGTAATCGTCCCGTGTTTCAGTTTCTCCATCCGGGAAAGTTTAATTATTCATTCTGGGCTGTTCGGAAGGACATGGAAGGCATACTACTTGAGGGGCTTTTGAGAAAGAGCTTCTGCTAAGAAGACTCATCTTCGGTGACTTAGCAACTTTATGGTGAGGTAGTAAAAGAAATCAGAAGGAGGGAGGTCTTACTGCCGGAACTTCATTGTGCTTTGAGATGACTTCAAGAAGGGCTTAAGTGCACTGTATTTTCTTTGTAGGAAAAACTAACTTCATGATAACACCATTTGCAACTCCAAATTAAACGTAGCTCCAGTGGGATAAAACCAGTTCTTACGTGCTTAGCTCCAGATCATAAATAACCAACAATGCCTTGATAGTTCTGTTCTTCTGCCTGCAGGGATGTCAGTGCCAAAGGTGGCCTTGGAGCTGTCTAGCACATACGCAGTGCTGAGCGTGTCATCAGCCCTTGAAGATACAGACGTTAACATGCTGCCGCTTTGTTGTACTGTTGTGATCCAGGCTGCCCTACAGCTCTTGGGCCAGATATGTTTTTATATACACACAGACAACCAGCCAATGTTTGTTTTAGGGTGACTAAAATGGCTTCAGTAAATTCCTTATACAGATCCCAGGATGAAAATCCCCCTGAAGTTCAGAGGATTGTTTTGCTTTTAGCACTTCTAGTTCCTACCTTTCTTTTCTTGATTTTGTTTTGCTTTTTTGAGACAAGGTCTTTCTGTGTAGTTCAGGCTGGCCTTAACTTCACTATGTAGCCCAGGCTGGCCTCAAAATTGTGACTACCTTCCTGCCTCAGGCTCCTGAGATCTGGGATCAGAGGTGTGTGCCAACACACCCAGCTCCTGGGCCAGCCTTTTCAAGTTCCTACCTTTCTAGACATGGTTTAAGCTTGTTTTTCTTTTACAGAAATAGACGAAACTCAGTGATCCCTTTATTTCCCATCATGCCCTTGCTTACCTTCTCTCCCGCTCCTCCCTCCTCCACTCCCTTCAAAGCACCAGCATGAAGCCTGTTGCTTTCATGCATGTGGATTTTCTACTGGCAGTGCCCCAGATCTCAGGATCATTCCCTTTCTCCCACTGGATTCATCACCTGCTCCGTGTGTGATTGCGTGCCACATATGCCCTGCTTTGCCCAGGCTTGCTTTGGAAAAATCCAAGCAGGTGCGCTGCCCCTCTGCCCCAGAACAGAGGGAGGGAGAACTTCAGTCATTGATGAATATAGATGGGTAACACAGCAAGCGCTGCTGCTTTCTCCAAGTCTTCAGTACTGTAGGAAGTTGGGCTCTACTCTCTCACCATCCAGCTCTAGAGCTATATATCATGGTGCCAGGATAGTGAAGAGTTTTTTGGATAAAAAGCCACCTCTTAACAGCTGTGGTGATTTTCAGTCCATGTTACTCCATTCTTTAAAGATTCCCTGCAATGTCATTTCTGCCAGTATCATGAAGAGGTAGTTTTGTGGTGAAAACTTTTGATCGACAGGCTCAGCACATATCGTTCATCCTAAGTCTGCTGCACAGATATGGTCTGGGATGGCCACAGCATCCCAGCCAGCAGGCACAAAGAAGCATTTGGGAGGGCCAAAGCTTCTCGGCCGGGAGAATGGTAAGTCTGGAGCTGCTTCGGAATCTGCAGAAAAATGCAGCCAGAATAGCAACGCTAACACACAGTCCGAAGAAGGTAGGGCAGAGACTAAGTCTTGGGATGCCATTTGAGCCCCAAGTTCTTTCTGTGGCTCAATTAAACTTCCCTCTGGAGTTTTTCAGCTCTATGTGGGTATGATTTCTCTTTTTTGTTTAAGACAGCTTGAGTTGGAACTGCCTCACTTCCACCTGTTCCTGATTAATACACTGATGCAGTAGTAATAATAACACTCTCTTGAATACCGCTCCAGGGATAGACCCAGCGTAAAGGGACATTTAACTCTTTCTATGAATGGCAATAGGTTCATAAAGGTAAAGACACTTGCATAAAATTCTGCCACCAGTCATGGTAGATCCAGAGCCAAACTCAGATACATCTGCTTCTAAAACTTCAGGCTCTATCAGCACGGAATTAACTCACCATGAAGTTTTGATGGAAACAAGAACTGGTAGATTGTATAGATTTAGCCTATTTTTGAACCGAAATGTGGTGAAGATCACAACTGAGTGTGTACATGTGCACAGCAAGGCTAGTACTAGGGATTTTACCCTCTTCTCCTTCACGTCCTTATCAGTGCCTCCCGACATTATCTCGCTTTTGCTCTCTGAGTATCCGGCCACGTTTAACAGAATAATAACCACTGCCTTCTGCATCTCCATTTTACAGCTGGAGAGTCTGAAGGAAACTCTGACTTCCCTGACAGACGCCCTGCAACTGACTACTTTGGGGCCTGTTTCAGTTACAGTCAAGCAGCCTTGGGGTCAGAGCACCAGCCCTGTGAGTCCCCAGTGGACCTCTCTTTGCATTGATACAATGAAAAGAAGAAGAAGTTTTATCAGATCTAAGCGGTGCCCCTCTCACGTGAAATTCGCTTGCATGTTATGGAGCCCCAGCCCTGTCTCTTGAACGCGGGAGGAAACAAGGTCAACACTCATGTGGGAAATCAGGTCTTGACGCTAGCTCAGAGGTTTGTGTCGTACTGAAAACATCCTGTTCTTCTCAGGCAGCTGTGATGTGGTAGAGAGCAGCCCCTGCCCGGGCTGTTGACAGCTGAGCTCGTTTTTCATGAAAGATGCAGTCTGGCAAGACAGAAGAGGCGAGCCACTTCTCCCTCTCCTCTTGCAAAACTTGCAGCGAAGGATGGATGCCCTGAATTGCTTGGAGAGCACATATACTTCATCTCTCTAGACCCAAATCCTTCATTTCTTTGGGGTACTAGGGAAACAAGGATTTTTCTGGAGATCCCCCCCAAAATATTAGTGAATGGAAAAGAAGCCTACAAAATATCACATATTTAGTATGAGAGGAAGCTGCCCTGTTAAACTCCAAACCTCGAGAGTCAGGCTAAGAAGAGTGGCTAGCAGAAACAAAGAGAGACTTAGAAAAAGTTAAAAGGGGATAGATTTATGAGATCTGAAGAGAAACCAGAGCATGAGAGAAAAGAGTGCAAATGAAGCCATTCAAGGTCCTAATCATTGGAATTTCCGACATCTGACCTACCCCTTCAGTAGGGTCAGGAGGAGTAGGAAATGATTTTATGTATTGATTAGCTTTTAAGTGAACTTGCATCTAAAAATTAACTCTATTGCAAAGGTGTAAATGTAATAAGAAATAAAATTTCATTTCTGTGATCAGGGAGCTGACCCCAAATTAGTTCACTGCATTATCAGATGCTGAAAAAAAAATAAGTAGAGTAGGAGTGACTTGTGCTGCACATAGAGAGGGAGGTGTTTCCCTTCTGTCTTCTTGGCCTACTTGTGAAGTCACTGCTTTCCCATGCAAGAAGTGTACAATAACAGCAGGTGGGTTTTGTTTTTGTTTTGTTTTTATTTTTATTTTTTTGGTGGCTTTCGTTAGAGGGCATGAAGTCTCTTCTCACTTCGTAGTTCTAAAACTTGCCTCATCCCTGCAAAAAATGTACTTTAAAAAGTTTGGTCTTCAAAAAATTTTGAGAAAGTTCAAGAAAGTGCTTTAAAAAGAATGGATAGATATTTTGAAGTTCAAGCCCATAGCTATTAGAGAACAAGGCTGGGCCATCTATAATTCTATGTAGGGGAATCATGCACTCAAGCAGGGAGCCTCTGTTCTAATCTTCCTTCACCAAGAAAGAAAAAGTAATCAGGTTAGCAACTTTGGCTACTTTTCCAGCAGGATCTGTGGATGTGACCTCAGACTAATCTTCAGTAAGAGGCAGGAGGTAGGAATGGAAGGTGAAGATGGACATTAGAGTAAAGATTGGACTGATGTAGGCAGCCATACATGAAGGCACAACTGAAGCGAGCAAGCTCCTGGGATGATTTTCCAGGCCTTGAAGATCGGATGGGTAAAAGTTCAGACAATGAAAAAAATTAATCTTACCTCTAAGTCAAAAAATTGTCTATGTTTGGCTGTAGGTTCCCATCCTACAGCCCATTTATGTTGCAATGATCAGAAATGAGGGATCTATTGAAATCCTTCTTCTCAGAGATGCAAAGCTGAAGCCATCTGGCTTTAGATATTGTAGTGCAGCATTCACGTAGGTGGGTGGTAGTGTAATTTCTCCTTTCCTCCGGAGAGTCCAGCCCCATGTCCATTTCCTCTACTCATTTAGTCAACCATCCTTTGTTGAGCACAAGCACTACGATGCCTGGTGGTAGAGAACACCTGAATGAAATATGTTCTTTGCTCTTGAATTGGTCACAGTTCCATGGACATATAAAAAAATCATAAAGAGAAAAAAATGATCAACTTTTCTGGGTGGGAGGAGAAGATGTGCCAGGAAGAGTTTCGAGAGAAGCTCAAGCTGCACAGGGTATTTAAGAATGAAGGAGGATTCACCTGCGAAGTGGTCAAAGTGTCCTCAGACTATAGAGCGAGAGCTTGTATAAAGATGTGGAATGGCCTTGTGGGTCGGGACAGGTTTTATAATTCCTGGGAAGTGGATGAAAAGGGAAAGGGGTGGAATGCGATCTGGTGACCCGGCAGCATGCAGAATGTGCAGGGTCGTGAGTGTTTCTACTTCTGTTCTCAGGGAAAGAGCTTGGCACAACCACACGCCGAAACTCGTAAACACCGTAGAGCAGGGGCGGCTCAGTTAGAGACACAGGTGAGTATGAGCAGACTCTCGCTTCCTTTCTCCAGGCATCTTGGGGTTGGAGGTTGGGTTGCTGGGAGTCTACCACTCAGATAAGCTCTGTGTGGCTGTAATAGGGCAATTTGAAACTCCTAGGGAATTACACTTTTTTTCCTTAGCTGCAGAGCATCCTTTTTTTTTTTAAAAAAAGAAAACCCCTTCTAGTTTTGATTTTAAAATGCTTTAATTTAAGGCCCGTTAGTCATGAAGGTGTTTCGTTAGCAAATGTGTGGGATGTCCTAGCTTGCTTGGCAATGGTTCAAGAGAACTTATATCGTTAAACTGGGACAAGGCCTGGCATGCTGGCTGGAAAACTCATGGCACTGTTCCCATAGCATGAGCCCTCTATTTAAGGGCAAGATAAAGAAAAGGCAAAGAGCACAAGGAGAGATGCTGGCACAAAAACAAATAACAAAGGGAAGATAAAAATGGAAATCACACTTCAGTGTGGATAATAGGAATGCAAATGGTGCCACTAAAATAGGAACGAACAGTACTTTTCAAAAAGGCAAGGCAAAGGAAAATTGTAGTAGCGAAAACCTTCTGCACGGTAAAATTGTACACTGTGTATGCTTCTCAGGAGCAAAGCCACCTACTCTCAGTTCTCCCAGCACGATGTTGCCATCCTGTGAGCTTGGTGAGTCATTTTGTGAAGCTTTACTACAAAGCCCTAATCTGCATATTCTGCTAATGCATTTCTATTAAGTCTTTCTTTTTGTAGCTGTAGCCTGCGAACCATCCTGTTTTACAGCCAAAATGTCTCACCTGGGCTAGGAAGTAACATACTTTAAAAAAACATCAGTATGCTTATAGAATGACCTCTGGAGTTTATCTTAAATTCAAAGAAATTGTGGTAGAGAAAAGCATGTATAGCATGCTACTGTTTATCTAGAGCAAAAGTAATCTGAATGCAAATTTGCTTAAACTAAAAAACTAGTGGGTACATTTATTTATGGAAGATGGAAGAAATGGGAAAAGAACTAGAAGGTAGATGTGTCTCGATAGATTTTGTTTTGAATTCAGAAGCATATAGGTGTTTAACATGATTATGAAAATTAATCATGAAACAAAGCAATCTTTAAAAGCAGAAAGTGAAGGGACACAAATGAAGCTGAATCTCAAATTGCTGGCAGAAACACAGAAAGGAATTATTTCAAATGACAAAGTATATAGATAGATCCCCCCCAAAAGAAGGATTATTCACATTTTGTAGGAATGAAAATTCATAAAACCGGTATGGCAAATAGTTGAAAAATCCCACACACACAAAAAAGTAGAAATGCCATGTGAAATGTAACTCTCACTACTGAGATTATGTCCAAAGGAAATAAAATAGATATATCAAAAAGCCTTGTGTACACTTACATTTATTTTGCTATTACTCACAAGAAATGAGATAATGAATGTTCATCAATCAATGAATTAAAAAGGAAAACGTGGTGCATTACTCATCCATAAAAGGAATGAAATCTAACCATTTATGACAATGTGGGTGATCATGGAGGATATTCCATGAAGCAAAATAAAGTCAGACACAGAAAGACAAATACCTTATGTTCTCACTCTTATGCAGACATTATATAAGCTGATTTCATAGAAGGACTGTGGTTGGCAAAATATGAGGAGGGGGAAGTGAGAGCACTCAATGAGATTGAAGAGTACAAAATGACTTTTGTTAGAATAAACTCTAGTGTTTACAATAGGGTGACGATAGCTAATGAGGATTTACCATATATTTCCAATTATGTACAGGAGAGAATTATGATTGTTTTCACCACAAAGAAATTCTAAATATTTAAGGTAATAGATTTGATAATTAACCTGATTTGATCACACATTATGGAGATATCATGCAGTGCAGTATAAAAATGTACAATTCTTATATACTAATTAAAAATAAATTAAGCTGTTACTGCAGGTGACAGTATTGTTACTATTTTGGTTTTTTTGGCTTCCTTCTTTCCTTATTCCATTCATTCTTTCCTCCCTTCTTCCTTCCTTCTATCTTTCCCTCCTTCCTGCCTTCTTCCTTCCCTACTTCTCTCTCTCCATCACTTTAGCTCTGATTACATCCTCCCTTGGCTCCTTCTAAGGATTTATTTAAGGAAAGATGGAACAATCTGACTTTCAGTAAAATAAGAGCCTTAATGTACTGAAACATATCAAATGTATTTAAACACATAGTGATATTAAGGTGTGTGTAGACACACACACACACACACACACACACACACACGACAGAAACAAAGCCTTAAACCTCCAAATCATTGGTTACCTTTGGACGATGCTAGACAAACAATCATTAGCTTGAAAACTAGTAAATAAAGGGGAAAATTAAACACATGTAATCCCTTTTCCATACATACCCTATCACTGGGTAATAAAATAGCAATGAGGCTTGATTAAAGTCAGCACAGCTAAAACTAAATTATTAGACAGGGAAATCATAATACTGATTGAATAGTTGGAAACATTTTGTAATTACTGTTAACTACCTTTAATTATGGTGACATATTGTGGTTTCTTTCAGGGGCAAATTCTTGTCTCTGAATGTGTGTATATGTGTATGCGTGTGTATGTGTGTGTGTGTATGTGCATGTGCATGTGTTTGTGTATGTGTATGAAGTGATACAAAGTCTTGGTTTTGTTTTAAAATCATCTAATGCTCTGGAGAGTGGAGGAAGTAGTTGGGATATAAATAAAGAAGAATTAGCCAGAAGTAGTATACAAAGCAGAAGTATACAATTATTGAAGTGGACACATGGGGCTTATGACATTATTGTTCTTTCTAATATACATATATAAATATATATTAATTTAATATATATAATATATATTAAATAAATTATATATATTATATATAATTTAATATATATATTAATTTTCATAATCATGTTAAACATATATATATGTTTAACATGATTATGAAAATTAATCATGAAACAAAGAAATATTTTAAAAACAGAAGGTGAAGGGACACAAATGAAACAGAATCTCAAATTGGTGGCAAGAACACAGAAAGGAATTATTTCAAATGACAAAGTCTATAGATAGACCCCAAAAGAGATGGACTATTCACATTTGGTGGGAATGAAAATTTGTACAACCAGTATGGAAAAGAGTTGAAAAATTCCACAAAAAAAGAGAAGTATATGAATATATATGTTTGTGCAGGGTCTCACTATGCAGCTCGGACTCGTACTGATCCTCCTGTTTTCTGCCTCCCTAGTGCTGGGATTACAGATGTGCACTGCCGCACCCGGGACTCCATCGCTGGCTCAGCGTGCCTGAGGATGGGGCCAGCGCAGCGTGCGGTGCACTTGCCTAAACAAGCTCTTAATCCGCTGAGCTAGCCGGCCGGTCCTTATTTGAAATTATAATTTAATAAATGAAATCCTTGCTTTGCTTGTCCCTCAGCAAAGTTCAGATCCTGAGCGCTATTTTGCAGGTCTCACCGTGCTCCTGTGCTAGGGGCTCTGTACGCCTGAGAAGAAGCATTGTGGACAATATTTCTGTAGAGCGATTCAAGGTTCTCATACTGCATGGAAGTCGGGGGAGCAGGGAAATGGATCGTTGGCGTCCTTCAGCCAGTTAGTGGGTAACTTCCTCTCTGAGCAATCAGGAGCTGTCAGACATCTGATGTCTGGAGCTGTAGAAGAGACCGAGTCTCGAAGTGAAACACTCTTATCCGGGAGAGATACTTTTTGGAACCACAAGGAAACGTTTCTCAATGCAACTGCTCACGGATCGGCGTGATGTGGTCTTATGACTGATTAAGTTCTCAACTGCAGGAAGAATCCATCATAAATTATTTTGCCATAAGCAGTTGGGCTCATAACTACCTTTGTTCAGCAAGCATTTGTAATTTCTTTATGAGAAAAATTAATGTTTCAGTACATTGCAGTAACTCATGCTGGGGATATTTGCTGTGATTCTGAAGGTTTTAGTCAGCATAATATTTCAATTATGATGCATTTTCTTATATGAATTCATTGAGATTTCCTGTACCTTTTGATTTTATTTTCCAGTACTGGAATTCTGACTCAGAACTTAAAATTCCCCTGTCCCAGCCTTTGGAGTAGCTGGGATTAGGCATGTGCCGTGGCCCCAAACCTTTCCCCTCCCATTTTATTTTTTGAAATAATAATTTCTATCTTTGAGTTTCTGAACTGTTGGTCCGTCCTCTGATCTCGTTTCTATTTTAATAACTTTCTGTTCATGGAAAAGAATTCTTTTTCGGATGATTTTTCTTAAGAAGACAAGCAAGCGGCCTTCAGCCCATAATGCTAAGTGAAATAAATCAGACCTGAAAGATTAAATATCGCGTGGTTTCAGTTACATGAGAAGCCAAAATACAAAGAAAGATAGAGATAAAAGATGAAAGAAGACAGGGCAATGGACTACGGAGGGAGTGGAGGAGACCTAGGAGGTGGGGATATGGGAGGGAAGGGAGGGGAAAGAGACATAAGAAGCAGCGAAACATGCTGTGCATGTACATCAGTTCTCCCAGGACAGGTGCCTTTATCATGTGTCACGAACATATACCAATCAAATACAGAAAAGATAGATGAAAGTGATACAATTAAAACTATTTGATAGAACAGCGCCTTGTTCTATTAGCTTCACAGTTATAATATCTTTAAATATGGATCATAAAGTTTAATTTTAGTTTTCTTCTGTTCTCTGAATTGCGATGTTTTGTCCCATTTTTGTCTCATCATCCTCTTTTGCTTTCCAAGTTGGGAAAACTTCTGTCAACTATCTAGCAACCCTAAGCTGGCCATTTATATTAAGCATGACAGGCTATAAGAAGCTGATCCAAGAGTATGGGGATAAGGGTAGTCTTACAAATGACTGGGATTCTTAGTGATCAAGAGTAGAAAGAGTTATTTATGGGGCCCTCCAAGGGTGATACGAAAGAGCTCAACGGATGTCATGGCACATGGAGTCTTCACTGTGAGGAGGTCCCCAGACACCAAAGGTGCCCTGACCCCAAAAGCCTCCTGTGAGGACACTGTGAGTACAACTTGGATGCAAGCACATCCGTCAATCTTCCTGTGAGGCCAGATGTTGGCTCTGGAGAGGATATCTCCAGCCTCCTGTCCTGGGTGAGATGAGGATAATAATTCTCATGCCAAGGTTGGAGGCACCCCAGGACTTTAATTTTTTTTTTTTTGGTGTAGACTTTCATGAACTCTGTCAACTTTGTTTTATGTCTTGGGAGTATATAATTTTTCAGATTTAATGTCTTGAGCATCTTCACTTTTGTTTCTTCAAGTAAGCCAGAAGAATCTCCTGGATGACAGGATGGGGAGGACTTCTGGGTTTCTAAGCTCTTCTTATTCCAGCTTCCTGCCAAGGGCTCTCTTCATCCTTCATGCTAACTATGAGAGGCGAGTCTCCAGTTGGCCTGACCACTAGGTACAAATTGTCTTGCTTCTTGTTGGTGCCATATTTAGTCTTTTCTGAACTAAATCAGTGACCAGTGGGGTGTGAAGCACATGCCTGTAATCTCAGGACTCTGGGAAGATGAGGCAGAAAGATCATGCAGTTTGAGACCAGCCTAAGCAACTTACTGATGTAATAAGAACCTATCAGAAATAATGATAATAAAGCCTGGATTTATAGTCTGTGAAAAGATCCCTAATTCAATTCCCAGACCCCCTAAAACACTCAGAGAAAATCAGTGACTGTTTATGCAATTCTGCCCCCTTTTAGAAAACTTTACAATCCTCACTTGCTATAATTTCTTTTCAATTCTCTTTTTTTTCTCAACTGGATTAAAATCTTTGTGTGTATATACCTTTGTGTGCATGCTTGTGTGGGTGCTCAATTTATTAATATTCCATATTTTATTATGATTCCATTAGCCTTTTGAAAGAAAATAAAGGAAAAATGTAAACTTAATTCATGATGTTTAACTAGAAATTTCTCATTTATTTGTTTATTTATTTACTTCAAGGGAATGGTTGTGCTTTATTTTCTGAAATGAACACAAAGTACACCTTTCGCCGTAGTACTGAAAGCAAGTCCAAGACAGACAGTGACCTTTGACTAAAGGTAGCTTTGTAAAGAGAAAAATACTGCATAAATCAGTGCCCTTTCTGATTTGGACATTTTGCTTTTAACTGTTGAAGACATATTTTTAAATATAGTTAGTTTTAGTCTCTGAAGTTCATCAGTATTTACATATTCCCAGAAAACAAATGAGGGGATCAAGAACGGATTTTTATTTTCTTTATGCTTCACCACCTTCAAATTTGAAAGCATTTGAAATTTTAATTACAAATTATAATAAAAATAATAATTTTTGTATTTTTTAAAAATTTTATTTATTTATGTGTGTGTGTGTGTGTGGCCAGCTCAGCCCACCAGGGGGC
>NDGM010930328.1:0-16068 GCA_002564305.1 Octomys mimax
TCCAAGTAGGTGCTTTAGACCACTGAGCCATCTCACCAGCCCCCCTTTTTTTTTTTTTTTTTTGACCTTGACACTTCTGAAGGAGTTCTGGAAGTCTTCGTTCCTGGCTTTAGTTGCACTGTCCTTGCTGCCTCCATGTCCTGAATCTACTAAAAGGATTTGCCTTCAGTGGTCATTTGGACTTTAGGGAAGAGCCAGAGCTTGCATGGAGCCAGGGCTGGTGGGCTAGACTAGTGAGGACACACTGTAATGTCTTTACAATCTGCCTTCTGTGGACAGCACTCACCATAGCTTTTTTGTTTTTGTTTGTTTACCACACTTCGGGAAGACACTCAGAAGACGATTTCAAAACCGCTTCAGAAAGTGGCAATAAGAATGGAACAACTGGGTCGGTGAGATAGCTCAGCTGTCTAAAGCACCTGCTTAGGCAAGCTTAGGCAAGTGCAGGGACTGCAGTTAGATCCCCAGCACCACATGCTGCACCAGCCCTACCCCAGGGCATGGTGAGCCAGCCATAAAGAAAAAAAAAAAAAATGGAGCAACTGTGTTCAAAGTGAGGAGAAACACTTTGAAGGAGATTACTGGCAATGTGTCTTTTACTGTAGCAAAATTTTAGTTGAAACATTGCATATTATGACCACTGTTAGTATTTCAGCCATACCAGAGGGTACAATTGTTAATACAGTGTTTGTTTTTGTTGGGAATAGGTAAATTAAGGTCAAACATCAAAACAAAAAAAAATGTACAAAATGTCTCCCCATAGGCAATCTATTTTACTTCGTGGTTATTCCAGAGTATTTTATACACATATTATACATATTTATAGGCGCTATACCTGTGTCTAGAAAGCCTGATGTGGGCGCAGGTAGGGCTCTTTTTGGAGGCAGCTGGAACTACAGCATGTGATGCTGGGATTAAGGGTGAGAGATGACTAAAGAGTCCTCCGGTCGATCTGGCACCACCCTAAGCCCAGTAGGCTAGATACAATATGAGAGAGGCAGATAAAAGCTGCTACTGTCACTTGGACTTGCTGTGTGTGACTTCGGCCTTCTACCAGCCCTGGACCATTCTTTGATGCCCCTCTGCCGTGCCGCCCTGCCTTGGAGCCAGCCCATTATGGATTTCAACCTCTACAAACCGTAAGCTGAATAACCCTTTTCTCCCCTAACTTTGTACAAGTTATTCCTACCTTTGCACAAATATTAGCATCTCTTCACATTGTACTGTCCATTGGATTTTTTTTACTTAATTACAGAGGAATCTTGTTTTCACAGCTTCCCATAATTCCACTACACAGCATAAGCATACATCATAATTTAATTGGACCTTTTCATAAATATCTCAATACTTTACAATATTTTGTTATTTTAATAATGTTATCTTGAATAGGCATCATTTTGCTTATCAAAAGTAAGTCTGCCATTTAAATTCCTAAGAATGGAACTTCTGGCCCAAAGAGTATATTAAACTTTCCTTTCTGAAGCTAGAAAAAATCTCTCTCCCTATGCAGTTCATGGCTGAGTCTAATTCCACCAGCCTTGCTAGCACCACGTGGTATTTAACCTTTGGATCATACCAAACTAACAGGGTAAAAATGGCATCTCAGTGCGGTCTTTGCTGCTATCTGCAGTGCTGGAGGGTTGAGCCCAAGACGAGCATTCTATCACTGAGCTATAGCCCCAGACCTTTCACAAATTTTTTCTTTTGTTGAGACAAGGTTTCACCAAGTTTCCCAGACTGGTCTTAAACTTGTAGTTATCCTGCCTCAGCCTCCCAAGTAGCTGGCATTACAGGCATCACCACTGCACGTGGCACCTGTATCTTTATTTTCATTTCTCTTATGGTGAAGGTAAACATATGTTTGTGTGTTTGGATGTCTGTATTTTTTTAAATGGAACTGTTTATCTGGAGTCCTTTTCCCTTTTTCTATTGTGTAGTTGGAACTTTATATACTGGCCAGAACGCTATTTTAAGGATGTGGTCTTTTGTCTGGGATTCATGTTGTGAATATTTGACCCCATTTTTATTGATCTTTTTATCCATATTTTTATTTACTCGCATTATTTTTTAATAGAGAAGTTTTTAATGCAGAAAGCTGCAACATTTTCTAACAGCTTTTAGATCTTGCATCATAATGAGGAAAATGTGCTGAATGAAGATGAAATTTTATTGAGTACTGAAAATACTTAATAAATTTTAAGGAAAAGAAATCTTGAAAAGTGTGAGAGATACTGACAGACTGTGGAGTACTGAAGAGCCCCACCTGCCAGCGTTGCCAGAATTAAAGGGCAGCAGAAGGGTCTCACCAGTTCTCATTTCACTCTTGGGCAGGAATAAAAACTGCCAAGAAATGGAAGGCTAGGGCTTTAAAAGAAAGAAAGAAAGAATGAAAGAATGAAAGAAAAGAAAACAAAATACATACTGTAGTTAGTAAAGTGCATTATTCTTTTCTTCTTTTTAATGTATTTAGTGCAGGGTCTACAGGGTCTCACTACGTAGATTTTACTCATGGTGATTATCTGTTTTCAGCCTCCCAAGCACTGGGATTACAGGTGCGCGCCACCACGCCCAGTCTCCATCACCGCCTCAGTGCACCCGGGGGGCAGGGCCAGCACAGCCATGCTGGGGTTCGAACCCCAGGTGCTGCGCCTGCCTAAGCAGGTGCTTTAGTCCACTGAGCTGTCTGGCCGGCCCTGCATTATTCTTAAACTTGCAGCTCAATAAATTTTCACATGTGTACATACCTGTAGCGTACTGTCCAGATGAAGGTCTGCGAGTGGCGAGTTCTTGGTCTCCAGGCACATGCAGGAAGAAGGGATTTTCATTGTGTCAGTTAGAGAAGTGTTTCCTCAATGCAGTGCTGTGGGAGGAGCCCGCGGAATGAGGAGAGACGGACAGCCAGCCCCTGGGCTGGAGTGGCCCGCAGCAGTCTCTTCCAAGGCTGAGGGTCCACCATAACATCTTCCTCTTGCTAAAATTTATTCATGTAGACAAGTGAAAACAATCCCTGGACAGGAGAGGATATCTGGGACGTCAACGGGGGCTCACGTCAGTAGACAAAATAAGGGTGACTGCAGGAGTGTGTTGAGGCACGCTCTGGACCAGACGGTCAAAGATGGACTCTCCTGAGAACTGACTCACACTGTTCAGCTAAAATTGCCTCCTTTGTTTTTACTTTAATCTTCCATTCACTCCTCTGTTGGCCCAGCTTAAGTCTCCAGACATAGATGAAGGAGAAGCAAAATAAGAACCGAAACGGGCCAACATGAAGGTGAGACACTGGACAAAGCCTCATTCACGTCTTCTTTTCCATTCATTTTCTTCCCAAGTTCTAAGGGAACTGTTAAGAGTCCTACAGTTCTAATCAGACAAAAGGGTAAAAAATTAAAACGAAAATTCTTTTCCCATGGACCCCACACCCCAAGCAAGTTCAATTCTTGATTGTTAGAGGCGGAAACTCCCTCCTCTTGATTTTGCTTCTGTGCACAGCCTGACATTCCTAGCCTCCCTCTGCTCCACCATGGACTCCTTTTCAAAAACTGCTTAATCTGAGGATAGATCCAAGAGAAATAAATCATGCATGCCTGGCTCTGCTTTTTTCTTCTTTTCTCCTGGGAAAGGCATTCGCTGCTGCTTTTCTAGGAGTGGACTTCTCTCAAATTCTGGGAAGAGCTGCCCTGGCCCAGCACTTTTATAACTGCAGGGATAAAATTCCTCCTCATGAAGTGCATTAAGCATGCCTTTTAGCTCTTGCAGCAAGCTGTATAGTATATTCCAACTTAGCCTTCATAAATAATATAGTAGTATTCAAATATTCCATCAGCCTTGCCTTGTCCATTTGTTCAGAAACTGGGTGGAAAGAGGGAGTCTGCCGACTGGCTCTTCACAGACACTCCAACTCTATCTGCTTATGACTGCTGAAATCGTAAGTCCAAAGCAATATACTTACACCTTTTTTCCAGTACGAGGGGGCTGAACCCGGACAGCTGTACAATTGCTCTAATATTGAGCTATATCTCCGGCCCTTATACTTTTACTTCTTGATGCCTCGATTTTTTTTTTTTTTTTTTGGAGGGCGGAGCCCCAGGTGACCTTTGTGAATCATGAGGGATCTAGAAGTAGCTACTTTTCCTCCAAGAACAGGTTGGCACTTTTTCATTGTTTTGCTATATTATTTTAACATCAAAGAGCTATACCTTCTATTGTGTAATCTACTTTGGACAGTATATCTCAACTCTACAGTTTATGAAACAAGGAATTAATTGCTACATTTTGTTCCGACTCCATTTTTCACCTTATCAGTTCTAATTTTTATGTTATTAAAGTTTATGGGTTTTTTTGTAGATTACATATATGTGCATATGTGTAATTACTGTAATTAAGTATCCTAATCTTTTTCCAAAAGTTAAATTATAAACACTGAAAAGCACTTACTATTATTTTAAATGATATGATTCGAGAGCTGCCATTCTCCCTTAAAGAACAGGCATAATCAGATCCACACAGGGTGAGACATAATCCTGTGTCCATAAACTTCTGCTACTCGAAGGAACTTTTTCTCAAGTCAAGGGCAAATGGATAGTGCTTTCCCACATTGCAGCAACTGCTTAAAGCCCTGCCAGACTTTTTGTTTGCTTTGTGTTTACAGCATTAGTTTTATACAGATTGTTTTCCCTATTGTATTAATTTGCTCGGGCAGGCTGCCATAACAGAATACCAGAGATAAGATAGCATAAACAAGTAAAATCATTTGTCTCAGGACTCTGCAGGCTGGAAAGTCCACGGCTGGCCGAGGTGCCAACAGGGGAGGCTTCCCGGCAGCCTCTCCTCCCGGCTGGCTCACAGCCGCCTCTTTGCGGTGTCCTCCCATCCATCACCTTCTGTACATGCAAATAAGAGCGAGCTCTAGTGTCTCTGTCTTTGCTGCATAAATCAACTTTATGGACCTAAAATTTACACATCACACAAACTTACACACCACTGTGAAATTAAAATGTAGGGTAGATTCAATAGATTTTAGCACATTGACAGACTTACAACTATAACTACAATCAAATTTAGGTCATTTTTGGTATCCCAAATCAAAACATTCTACCTACTAGCTTCTGTCTCCTAATCCCTTCCCCTTAAATCCTCTGAGCTACTCTCTATCTTCATAGATATTCCTATTCTGAGTATTTTTTTTTTCAAAATAGACTGTGTTCATGACAATAAAGACCTTAATATATCCAAAGGAATGATAATCCTGCTTAGTAAGCTCCTGTACCACATTAGAGTGAAATTAAAGACCAACAACAGAAACGTATTTAGAATATGTATTTTCTCTTTCTCTTTTGTCTCTTTCCACTTTCCCATTACATCCTCTTTTCTCCTCTCTCCTCTTCCCTTGTTTATAAGGACACTAACCCCAAAGGGAAAGAACCTACCTTTATGTCCCCCTTAACATTGCCTTCTAAGGGTGGGCCAAATAAAATAGCACAGGGGATTAAAGTGCCTGTAAGCAGGTGCAGGGGAGTGGTTTCGATCCCAGGGGCACAGGGTTCCATCCCCAGGCCTGCCATGCCTGCCCTGCCCCCAGGGTGCTCTGAGACAGCAGTTGAGACCGGGTGTGGTGGTGCGAGCCTGTAATCCCAGCACTTGGGAGGCTGTAAACAGGAGAATCACTGGGAGTCCAATCTAGGAGTGAGACCCTGAACACACTGTAGACCCTCCCCTAAAATACAGAAAAAATTTGCCTTCTGAAGGTCCTTTCTACAAATACAATCACCTTAGGGCTGAGGGCTTCAACATGAATCTGAAGGGAAAGAGCCTACAAGTTAGTCCATAATACTCATGTTTGTTTAAAATCTATAGTAGAATAGGGATTTTCCTGTGCTCATGTACAAGAATTGTATTCCAAGAGTCTGGAAACTACCTTGGGAACATCCTGTCCTCCTCTAAGAAATATGCATAAAGTTGTATAAAGCCCAAGGCAAATTACTCTTATTCTCATATTGGAGAAAGCCAAATTCTCCCAGGGGATTCAATCTGAGGAGTAGGACCCTGTGTCAGTCCTTCTGTGCTGCTACAACAAAATACCTGAGGCTCGTCATTTATAAAACAGAAATTGATTTTTCATGGTTCTGGAGGGGCTGGACATACAAGTCCAATGTTTGCAGACAGCCTGGTTTGTCCTCCCAGAATAGCCCCTGTTGTATTTCCCAGAGGGGATGAGTACTATGTCCTTACTTAAGAAAGGGGCAGAAGGGAGAAAGAAGGGACTTAAGCAAGTCCCCGATGGCACCAACCCACTCCAGAGGGCTTGGCCCCTTCTTCCAGAGCCCCACCTTTTAACAGCACCATAATGAATGATCAACTCTAACTTGAGTTCTGGAGAGGCTGCACGCAAAGCACGCTGGTCTCTTAACTTCCTCTCCTCATCAGCCCCACGTCCTGGAAAAATCGAGTGAAAGACTGCGATCTGCCTTCAGGGAGAAAGCTGCCCGACTGTTCCAAAAAAGCGTCCGTTCACCCGGACCAAGAATGCAAACCACGACTTTATTCCAAAATTGGTATCTGAATCTTTCAAATGCTGACTTAGAGCTGAGCTGACAGGTGGAGCGGGGGTCAACTAAGACAGGCCAGAATAACAATGGAATCTTTACTCTTTTACTGCAATAGGATGAGCAAGAGGCCAAACAGGAAAAAGTGGGGGGTCCCTGGAGCTCCGTCTTCTCCCCCAGAATGGCTGCAGGTGAGGTGTGATATCCGGGTCAGTTATGGAAGCACACTCTGGGCACCGCCTCACAGGCCTCAAGGAGGGAGGCAGCTACAAGGGTGGGAAAGTCCTCACCACCGAGTCAGGGACGAAACTAGTTGAAGGGAAGCTCCTGCGGGGATGTGGAGAGCTGGTCTGGGACTCCAAAGACATGACGCCACTAACTGTACATTTTGATTATCAGTTGTGGTCAGGAAAAGCAAATGATCACCAGCTTTTCTCCAGTTATCACCAACTTTTCTGTGAGACAAGGGCGCTGAAGATGCCATCATGAGTTGCTACTATGCGTTTTATGAGCACTTTTCTGCATTCAAATTCAGTAAATAATATTTGTTTTGTTGTTTGTTTTGATTAAAGACATGAATATAGTAAACGGTCCATTATTTTTCTTTGTCTACCCTACAGTGGGTTTTCATTGACTTCCTAGCTTTACTATTCTATTCACTGTATATAGTTTTACTAATAATCTCCAATCTTTTATGGCAGGAATAATTTTGATAGAAATAATCATAACAGGAATAAAAAAATAATTGAATAAAGATTAATCTGGGCCTGTAATCTCAGAATGCTGAGGCTGGGGGACCCAATTTTGAGCCTCTGCAGCTTAGTGGTTGAATGAGACTCCATCCCAAAAATTTTTTAAAAAGAGGGAAGGATGGGGCTATATCTCGCCGCAAAAGCTCCATGTACTGAAAAAAAAATTTAAAAAGAAACAAAGACAGGTATTGAATTATAATACATGAATATATGTCAACTAACAGGTACAAAGCTGCAGCTGATCCTTGAGAGGTTTTCATCCCACTAAAGGACTCTTCAGATCATATTCTTAGCTCATGTAAATTCTCATTCTTATGCCTGACAGCAGAGCTTAATTGCTTTCTTTTTTAAATGTATTTAGTACAGGGTCTAACCACACAGATTGGACTCATAGTGATCTTCCTGTTTTTCAGCCTCCCAAGTACTGGGATTACAGGTTTATGCCACTATGCCCAGTCTCAGCTGTGGTCTCAGTGCGCCCTGGGGGCAGGGCCAGCATGCTGGAGATTGAACCCTGGCCACTGTGCTGGGCCTAAGCAGACATTCTAGTTTGCTGAGCTATCTGGCTGGCCCTTTTAATTGCTTTCTTGCTCACAGTATATTCCTTAAAATAGGACCCAAAAAATCTGGAAGGGGTAGCATAGAAAAGAAATGAAACTCACAGCCTGGAATTCATAGCCTGAAACTCATAGCCAAGCCAAAGCACATTTCCACAAGTTTCGCAGGACTTTTTAAAAGCTTGCTAAAGCAAATTTAACTCTGCTAATGTATATTTTACGAAGGTTGGATATTGAACATGGAAAGGAAAATGAACTGCAGTGCAAGATTGAAGTGTTAGGTGAAATTTCAGTAATTGTGCCCATTAACTGAAAAAATATTTGCTTAGAGTTTCTTTTCAGTTCTGTCTCTTGGCTAGGCCCCGGGACAGGAATGTGCTGCTGGGGTGAGCTCTCCTGCCTTCTCACCTACCACAATTTCAAAGCTGGAGCTTCTCCAGCTCTGCCTTCCTACACTGGATGTATTTACATACCTTCCTTCATGTGAATAAACACCAGCCTAAAGGTTAAGACAAGCTGGATTAAAGTGGAAATTGGCAGAATGGAGGGGGCAGCTACTGAGCATCACTTTCTTGCATTTCCTCACTGTGCCCCAGGCCTGAACACTACAGCGATGCAAAGGATGGCTTCCATCTACCGTTCTGAGTTCCTTGGCTGGGCTACAAATTAAATTCACATGCAAACCAGATTAACAGAAGAAAAACCAGCAATGTACAAGATGCAAGAAGGGCCAGAGGGGGCTCAGGCAGCGTCCTGAGCTACAGGAAGCAGCAAAGGCTGGGGGATTTCTGGTGGGCAGCAATGAGAGGCACCACTAGAGAGGGCCAGACAGAAGCTTGGAGTGACCCAGGACTGTCTCGTCAGGCAGACAAAGTCTCTTGGGTCCCAAGGGCAGCCCTCGGGAGGACAGGTGACAGCCAGCACAGTGTGGACCTCCAGTTTCTGTTGAGCCCACTTAATACACCCTGGTGACAATGTGGGCTCTTTGCTGGGTAGATCATGAGAACTGAGTTCGTTCTGGGGATCAGACTTTAGCAGGCGAGGAGAGCCCAGGACAGGCTTCGCTCACCTGACCTCCTGCAAGTGTCCTCAGTTCAAAGGCACATCAAAGCATATATCAAAGCGGCAAGCCTTGGTTACTTTTCTCTGATTCCTGGGACAAAGTACTGAACAGCCAAGATTAAGATGGGAAAGGTTTACTTAGCTCACCGTTTGTGGAGGTTTCAGTCTGTAGTCTGCTGACTCCAAAGCAGGAGAAGCTGGCACAGGGGCAACACTTCACGGTGGCGGAAGAGGGCAAAGCGGCAAGAGCAAAGTGGAGAGCAAGCCCCTTTTCCTCCCTTCTACTGTAAGGGTGAGCGCAGCATCCACACAACCTCCTCACCCTCTTGCAAAGTCTCTGATCGTTTCCAGGGTGAGGCCCCTGGCCACCCTGGCTGAGTTGCTTCATTAAGCTGCTAAACTTCTCAAGTTGACACAGTGTATCAACCACTGCACCTCATATTTGGGGGTGGTATTTCCAGAACTCCTTTAACATTGTAGGAGAGCAGGCCGAATGGCTCAGCAGATTAAAGCACCTGTTTAGGCAGACGCAGGGGCCTGGAGTTCAATCCCAGGCCTTTGCCGGCCGGCTCCCGCGGCTCGCTGAGACGGTGACTGAGACGGCGTGGTAGTGCGCACCTGTAATCCCAGCATCTGGGAGGCTGAAAACAGGCGGATCACTCTGATCTACACAATGAGACCCTGTAGACCCTGTCCTAAAATGCAATACAAAAAACATAACATTGTAGGGTTAGGTAGAATGATATTAAAATTAGCTGTTAATTTCCTAGGGGTTTTTTTTTCCTGATGTAAGGTAATTCATTATTCAAAAGTAGACTCTAGTATTTATTTTCCTTGTTTTCTGTTGTTTTGTTTTCTGAGTTTAGGACAGGGCCTACAGAGTCTCACTACGCAGATCTGACTCGTAATGATTCCATTTCCAGCCTCTCAAGTGGTAGGATTACAGGTACACGCCACCACGCCGAGTCCAAATCACCGTCTCAGCGCGCTCCGGGCATGGGGCTGGCACGGCAGGAGGGGAAGGGGCGGGATCGAACCCCCGGCAGCTCCGCTTGCTTTGTTTTGTTGATAGTGGATTTAAAACTCCTCCCTAGAACTATGCAAGCTCCTCAAGTAGAATTACTATGTGGTCCAGTGTTCCACGGAAATGAACTCAGTATATGAAAGAGACACCTGCACTCCCATGTTTCTTGTTACTCTGTCAAAATTAACTAAGATAAGAGTCAACACGGATGCCTACCGACAGATGAACGGATAAAGAAAATGTGGTATGCACGTACAGTGGAACTCTATTCATTCACTAAAAAGGGACTGAAATGTTCCTCTTCACAGCACAATAGAGGACATCACGTCGCTTTTCTTCCCATCACTTCAGAATTGCTTTCCTTTCCCTGTCTCCCTCTGCCTCTGCACGCAGGCAGCCATCTTGCCAGAGATCCTGTTCTCTATTTACGTGTTTGGCCATATAGAATATGAATCTGGAACCACAGATTTTCCATCCTTTCAAAACTTAATGTAGCCTCTAAAACAAATTTCTAAATGAATTAAGGTGTCCTGTGTTATTCCTTAATCACAAGTTCTTTTGAACAGAGGCAGATCTCAGGAGCCCAGATATTTTCAGGCTGCACGTGGGCAGTGCTGTTTCAAAGGTTCCCATTCCTCTTCTGCCCAGATTAACAAATTTGACCATGCCCACTCCCAGCCCTACATTTAAGCACTGTTCAGGGGAATACCCCATATGCATAAGGCAGGAAATAAGGCCAAGGTGCCATCTCAGTAGCTTTACATTCTTCACCAACCAGAACTCATTGTTCCTGGTGTCCTACCACACACACTTTAGGACCACCAGGTATACAGTGACTGCTGCAGCCTCCTTTATTTTCAAATAGAAGCCAAATTATCCTACCTGATGTCTGAGCAGATACCCCTCCTGTTACTCAATTTACTGAGAAGAACAAAGTACTTACAGGAAGATAATACATGTTTTCATTTACTCGCAACTACATGACTTAACATTCTGGACTACTCATCATGCACTTGGATTAACCATAGGGGTGAATCTTTGCAAAGGAAATGTAACAAAATTAGTCATAAGCAATGAGTCAGTCTCATCCCAGAAATCGCTCTGAAGTGCGGCATGAGCAAAGACAGCAAAGACTTCATGGAAATATGCCAAACTCACTATATAGAATAAGAAACCACTCAAGGCGATTTTATGTCTAAAATAAACCATAAGAGCAATAATGTAAACCATGGACAAGAAGGAACTTGAATGAACCCTAGTAGATGTTACCCATCCCCATAGACTGTCAACTTGCCAAGACTTGGGGAAACACTGGCTAACTGCTCTTGTGACTGGTAATGAGAGGGAGCTGGTATATTCACACAGGAAGAAATGTCATCCATACAAAGGTGTCACATCATGTGGTAAGGAAAACAGAGTGTCACCTACAGACTAAGAATGAGAGAAAGATGAAACCCACAGACACATCCTTGTACTCTATGCTTTTTCCACATCAATCTGCAATCTGGACAGTTCTTAACCCTCTAAGAATAACTGTTTTAGTCAACAAGGCAGAAAACACAAAAGAAATAAATAACATCCAGACCTGGGGTTCATGATCTAATTAAAGCAGAGAGATAGGCAGGGCAGGCACTTCTGTCTAATTTATTTGTGACATAAGTGTATATAATGTTACCTAAACAAGAAGATGAGGGGAGGTCATATAACTCAGTGTGGGGGCTGGTACCTACCTGGCAAGTATGAGATCTTGAGTTCTATTCTGGATTAAGAAAAGAAGAACATGGTCAGTAAATATTTACTGGACAAATTATGGTGTGCTTAAATGCATAAGCAACCATTCAACATTCTCCACAAGGAGAGATGACCTAGTCTCTGGTAATGTAAACATTAGACTCTTTGTCATTTGCAATATTGGAAGCTGAGCCCAGGGCTCAACACTGAGCCACCTTCTCTCCATGCCTCTCTAACATTTTTTACTTTAATACAGGATCTTGCTAAGTCATTAAATTGCCCAGATTGGGCTTGATTTTGTGATCCTTCAGCCTCAGCCTCCAGGAGTATCTGAATTACAGGAGTGCACTACCATGCCAGGCTGAATATCAGACATTTTGTATATTTTTGTGGCATAGTAGTCTTCTTTGTTTGCTGGTGAGCTAACAAATACACCTAAAATGTGTCTTTAAATCAAGGCCATGCTTAGATTTGTGGGTTTTATGTTGTTTGTTTGGTGTTTTTTTTTTTTTTTTTTTTTTTTTTTTAAGAATTCAGCAAATAAGGCCGGCCAGATAGCACAGCAGACTAAAGCACCTGCTTAGGTGGACTCAGAGACCAGGATTTGTTCTATGCCATGCTGGCCCTGAGACAGCAACTGAGACTGGGCATGGTGGCATGTGCCTATAATCCCAGCTTTCCGGGAGGCTGAAAACAGGAGGATCACTTCTATCTAATTTATTAGAGTCCAATCTGTGTAGTGAGACATTATAGACCCTTTACTAAATACATTAAAAAAAGAATTCAGCAAATAAGTGTTGTGTACCTGCTGTGTTCAAACCACTGTGAAAGGAGGTTTCTAATATGAAAAGCAAATCACAGGGATGAAGCAGGGTAAGTGTGGAACATGAAAGTGGAGAGGAGAGCTTGGATATTATAAGAAATAAAAATGCCCTGCTTTAATCATCTGAGCTTTATGAGTTGTTACTCGATGCTCAGATAAAGAATCCTTTAGATTTTTTCTTAATTATATAGAATAGATTATATCAGTCAGAGCTTGGTCAAGAAAGCAGAACCCCTCTAGGTATTTTAAACAGAAAGGGATTTAATACGGGGAATGAGAGCCCTTAGAGCGAACTACTGTGCCAGTTAGGAGAGTAAGACATAATAAATATCTGACCCTCCCAGCAGCATCCAATCCTGGCATCCAGGGGAAATGAGGCGGGTATGAAACTGCTCCGGTCTAACAGAAGTATAGTGTGAAGATTTAGAGTCCAGCGCAAATGTTTATGTTGATCATTTGGATTGAGTCATTGTCCCCTTCTAGTTTTGCTCTCTTCCCAATACTCCCCTGTTTAAGACTATCTAGTAGTGTAACAGCCTGGTATCTCAGGAGGGTGGGCCCACCTCACCCTCACTGCTGTTTTGTTGCCACTCAGCATGAGTGAGACCCAGTAAGCAACTTACTGTGGACTTCTTAGAGAATGAGATTTACTAGCACCTCAGTGCCATGGGGGGGGGGGTTCCTTGATGCACTGGGAAGGCTTACCATCCTGGGACAGGAAGGGTGGATAATGCCAGCAAATGTTTTGCAGAGGAGGATTGAGTGTTCTGTTGGTTCCTTCAACAGATGAAATAGTAGTGAGCAATCAAGACCATGGAAACAGCATGTGTTAAGCCTTTCCTAGGATTTCACGGGAGAAAGAAATGTGTCTCTTTGGATTACTTTACATGTTTTCTTGTATCCACTCAACAGACTGTCATTACCAACTCCTTTGTAGGTTAGTAATATCTACTGAGAGAAAATGACATTCTCTAAAAGAAAGGCTAAAAAGAATACAGAGTGTAGAATTATGTGGCCATATTCCTCTCATTTAAAACATCACAAGCTATTGTGAGAAACAATAGCTTCCCACAGCCCTCCCAAGTGGGATCTCGTGGGTCCCATCACAAACAGTAAGCACTTACTGCCTCACCTTCCATGGCTGAGCCTCTCCCTTCCAGGAGGGAGCGTCCTGGCCACCCAGGCTGGGAGCTGTCTGCCTGCCCCAGAGGGAATGCTACTGGGAACAGTTTGTGACCACCTAAGTGGAGGGAAGCAGCCAGCCCTCCCTCTTCTAACTGTCCTCCTCAGGTTAGGAGCTGAAAAGCTGGAGCAAGTATCAGCTTCTTATTTCAACCTTGGTCTAAGAAAAATATTCTTTTATCTTTTCCCTCCCAGTCCTCAGAGGGCTTTTTCTCTGGAAGCACAACAGAAATGCAAGATCCAAAAAGCCACCTAGAAGGGTGACCCAAGGCCAGCCAGGGAACCACATCCCTGCTCTCCAGGGCTCTTTGCAGTTACAGTGCGGAGTCCGCCAAGAGGGAAGGGCCACGCAGGAGGGAAGTGGGGGGCTGGCAGGACTTATTAGCCTTGTGTTATTTCTTTCTTGGGTTCCCTTACTAAAGAAGAGTAGAGATAACATTTAGAAAACAGAAATACATTGAAGAATTAGAATACTTTTATGAGACAGGAAAGCATAAGAGAGAGAGGATTGAAAGTCTTTGATTTTTTTTTAATGAAGCAAAAATGTTTAATATGAGGCAACCTGGATTTGGAGTTCCATAAACATTCATTAGCACCATATGAATGAGACTGGTATAACTGGGTAATATTTCTCTTTTCAATGTGTTTTCTCCTGCTTTGAGGAATTGTGTGCTTCAATTTGTGTTTTCCCATTATATAACATAGAACATAATGAAGGATCTAACCTTCCTTTATATTAATCCTCTGAAATAATGAATAAGCAATCATAACTAAAAGGAGATTAAAATTAAAAGGCTACCAGCATGCTGTGCCGGCTCTTCCCTCAGGGCGCACTGAGATGGCAATTGAGACTGGATGTGGTGGTGTGTGTCTGTAATCCCAGCTCTTGGGAGGCTGTAAACAGATGGATCACTACAAATCTGGTCTAGTAGTGAGACCCTGAACACCCTTCCTTAAAATACTAAAAAAAAAGAAAGAAAAATTAAAAGGCTAAAAAAATACAGATTGAGCAAACATACTCAGAGGGACGTGATTGTCGGAATATCATTGCGTGAAGAGAAGAGACAAGGGCATGTGCAGAAGAATTTCTTTATGGTCAGTCATTGTGCAGTAGTTTTAATTAAAAGCCCACTATGCTGTATGCCTGGACATAGTATAGCAAAATCGACTATCACCAAACTGAAAGGAAAAAAAATGTAAGACACCTAAAGTATTGAGCTGGGCATAGTGGCATACTCTTGTAATCCTAGCACTCAGGAGGCTGAGGCAGGAGAATTGTCACAAGTTTGAGACTAGCCTGGGCTACCATAGTCAGTTAAAGACTAGTATGAACTATATCGCAAGACCTTGTGTCAATACCCCCATAAGGACTGTTGGGTTGTTTTGAGTAAAAATTAGACTAAAAATGTAAATGTAAAGTATTATTTCTACATATCTGTGACTAGCTTTGTCCCTCCAACATCAGATTTACTATGCCAGAAATCTACATGCAGTTATAAAGCCTAAAGAAACTACAAAGGCCAGTAACAATTCCAACAGGTAATATTTTTGAAAACTGATTTTTGAAATCTCCTGTCTAAAATAAATCTCATTATGTCTCCACTTTCAAAACATATCTCCCTATGGCAGAAAACTCCAAAAGAGCAGTTTTTCCTTAGAATTGCCCAGAACACTGTTATACAAGAGACTCCATAAGCTTTCCCTAATATACCAGAGATATTTCTCATCTGTCCAATCTCTAGCATCAAAACCAGTTTCAACCTTCCAAAGGATGGTTTTCTTCTGAAATTTCTCCATTTTTTATTATATTTACAAGGTCATTCTTGGCTTTGATTTTCCAAATAGCATTTGTCTATGGACTCTATATTGGAATTTCACAGGGCCTAAATTTTCATTGTTAAGAATCAACTCCAAGGGCTGGCTAGAGAGCTCAGGGGACTAATTGCCTGCTTTGGCAAATTCAGAGACCATGGTTTGATCCCGGGTCCCACATGCCATGCCAACCCCACCCTCAGGGCTCACTGAGTCAGGGCGTGGTGGTGCACACCGGTAATCCCAGCACAGAGGAGGCTGAAAACAGGAAGATCACTACAAGTCCGACATGCATAATGAGACTGTACCAAATACATAAATAATTAAAAAAAAAGACTCCAACATTGTAGAATTTAGTATTTGTAGCCCTTGCTCCCTTATTTGAGTAATATTACCTGATCATCCTGGAAATACAAAATTCTCATTCACATTTCCAAATGCTCACCAAGGCAGAATTCTCCTGAGTGGTGAGGGCAACTGTATTTCAAATATATGCGGGTGTATCTGTTGTAACCTGTAAAATTGATTCCAATTTTGTAACTCTATATGCTTCCACTGTAACTTTATTAACTGTTATAACCTG
>NDGM010930334.1:0-10221 GCA_002564305.1 Octomys mimax
TCCCTGGCAAGTGCAAGGGCCTGAGTTCAATCCCCGGTTCCACCAAAAAAATAAAAATAAAAAAAGATGGAAATCAGTAATAGTCACCTTAGCTACCCTGTAGATACATGATTTTTCCGCTGTCTTTTATTCCCTATCTTTTCTCATTTCCTGCATTTCCATTGTTTATTCCTTATGTTCAGCTTCTTTCTATTTCACTATATCTATTGTACCTTTCAGATTTTATTTATTCTTTCAGATTCCTAAAGTAGGGAGACACTATTATGTGTACACATGGAGGTCTGATTTATTTTACAACCTCTACTTCCATCCATTTGCC
This sequence comes from Octomys mimax, assembly GCA_002564305.1. Lineage (NCBI taxonomy): Eukaryota > Metazoa > Chordata > Mammalia > Rodentia > Octodontidae > Octomys > Octomys mimax. The sequence continues at coordinate 320 of NDGM010930334.1, forward strand.
TATAAAAGCCTCAAATTTATCTTTATTTATACCTGAGCAATACTCAATTCTATAAAAGTACCACTTCTTTTTTTATCCATTCCTTAGGTGATAGACATTTGGGTTGTTTCCAAGATTTAGCTATGACAAATTGTCCTGCTGTAATCATAGGTGCACATCCATCACTGAGATACGATGTTTTCAGTTCTGGAAAATCCTGAGGAGGGGAATAGCTAGGTTGGATGAGAACTCCAATGCTAGGGATTTTTTTAAAAAAAAATTAAATTTTATTTTAGGGAAGGGTCTACAGGGTGTTCAGGCTCTCACTACTAGCTCAGACTTGCAGTGATCCACCTGTTTACAGCCTCCCAAGTGCTGGGACTACAGGCAAGCACCACCACATCCAGTCTCAATTGATGTCTCAGCAGCAGGCCCAGGGATCAAACTCCAGGCCACTGCGCCTGCTTGCAGAAGCTTTAGTCCTCTGAGCTATGTGGCTGAACCTTGTTTTGCTTTTCAGAAAACTCCACCCTGACTTTTCTAGAGGCTATATTGGGCTACATTCCCAACAACAGTGGAGAAGTTTCCTATTTCCCAAAGCCTCTCTAGCATGTGTTATTAGGTGATTTCTTTATGGTAGCCATTCTTACTGGAGTGAGATGGAGTCTAGGATTGTTTTAATTTGCACTTCATGAATCACCAGTGCTGTGGCATATATATTTGCCATTTCTGGCAAAATTTTTTCCTCTGAATTGTGTGTATTTATCTGAGATGCCCATTTTTGGATTGAGTCTTTGAATTTTGAGGACCCCCCCAAAAAAGGAAAAAAAAAATATATATATATATATTCTCAGTAGAAGTCCTTTGTCTGATTGACTGTTGTGTAAGACTTTTTCCCCAATTTGTGAGTTGTCTTTTCACTCTGTTGATTTCTTTTGATATGCAAAAACTTTTCAATAAGATGCAAGCCCAGTTTTTCATTCTTTGAAGTGCAGATTGGTTATCGTTGATGAACTCTCTTCTTACTCATAGGTCTTCAAGAGTTCCTCCTACATTTTCATCTAGTAAATTTAGTGTTTCTTTTTTAATGTTTAAATCTTTAATTCATTTTTACTTTAGTTAGTGGATGGTGATAGACATGACTCTAGTTTTAGTCTTGGGCATTTCCTGAAATGCTCTTCAATCTCTTTTTTCAGAGTACTGCAATTTTTCTTGTATAGATCATTTACTTCCTTTGTTAGATTAGTTACTAAGTGGTTCATTTTTGTGGATGCTATTTTGAAGGGTTTTGTTTGTCTAATTTCTATCTCAGTAAGCTTGTTTTTCGTGTACAGGAATGCTATTGATTTTTGGTGTTGACATTGTATCTTGAAATGCTCCTGAATCTGTTTATTAATTCTAGAAGTCTCTTGGAGAAGTTTTTTGGGTCTTCTGTGTAGAGTATCGTGTCATCTGCAAATAATGATAGTTTAACTTTTTCCTTTCCAATTCATATTCTTTTCATTTCTCTCTCCTGTCTAATAGCTCTGGCTAATGTTTCTAGAATTATATGAAGTAGGAGTGGCTATAGTGGACATTCTTGTGTTGTACCTGATTTTAGATTGAAAGCTTTCAACTTTTGTCCATTTGGAATGATTTTGGATATTGGTTTGTCATAGATAGTATTTCTGAGATTGAGGTATATACCATCTAGTCCTATTTTCTGCACAATTTTTATCATGAATGGGTGATACACTTTGCCAAGAGCTTTTTGTGCATCAATTGAGATGACCCAGTGTTTTCTGTTTTGGGCTCAGTTGTTGTAGTGTTTTACATTTATAGATTTGTCTATGTTGAACTATTCATCCTTTGGATGTATCCCATCTGGTTATGGTATATAATCTTCCTGATGATTTGCTGCATGCTATTCTAAATGCTAGTATTTTATTGAGGATTTTTACATCAATGTTCATGAGGGAGATGGGCCTGTAGTCCTGTTTTGTGGTTGGTTCTTCCTCTGGTTTTGTTATCAGTGTATTACTTGCCTCCAGAAATGAAGTAGGGAGAATTGCTTTCTTTTCAATTTCATTGAAGAGTTTGAGGAACATTGGGATTAAATAATTTTAAAAACTTTTTTCAATTATGTATAGTTTTATTCATATTCTTGCTTTACTGAATACAGTGCCAGTGAATACCCCCTTCTTGCTCTTTCAAAACAAAGCTTTAAGGATATAATCTGGAATAATTATATTTTTGCCACTTACAAAATAAAATACTTTGCATTTAATTCTCAATTTGCAAGGCATTTTTGAAACAAAAATTTGTGGAATTTTATTAACTTATTTTGTTCTACCTATGGAAATGATTATATGTTTTCCCATTCCTTTGCTAAACATTATACTGACTGGTTTTGAAATATTAAGATTATTAAAGAATTAATCATATTTCATTAACATATATTCTCATTTAATATACAAATTTATTTGATTTAGTACAGATGAATTTGTGTCTAAGCTGAGAATAGTGGCTCATGGCTCTATGCTGGCCACAAGAAGCTAAAGCAAAGATTGCTTTGAGTTCAAGCCCAGCTGTAGGCACAATGTGAGTTCAGGGCCTGCCTTTGTACTGACCTACAGTTAGACCCTGTTTAAAAAATACAGAGACAGAAACAAAGCAATTTTTGCATTTGTCTTTTTTTTTTTCATTTATGTATTTGGTATAGTGCTCACTACACAGCTCAGATTACTAGTGATCCTCCTGTTTTTACCACACCAGTGCTGGGCTTACAGGCATGTGCCACCATGCCTGTACTCCTTTGATGACTCAGTGCACCTCTGATGACTCAGAGGTGGGGCTGCTGCAGGATTGAACCCTGGTCCCTGCACTTGCCAAAGCAGGCACTTTGTCCACTGATGCATTTGTATGCTTTAGTGAAATTAATTTATAATTTTCTTGTAGTCATATCTTTGTAAGTATATAGTACTGTTATAATTATTTCATAATATCACTCAGAATGCTTCATTTTTATTATTTAAGCTTAAGTAAATGTGCTATTTTCTTCTTTCTTTTACTTTTTTCTTTCTTCCTTCCTTCTCTTTTTTTCTTTTCTTTCTTTCTTTTTTTTCTTTTGCTTGTTTTTAGAGGCAGTGTCTTATTTTATAGTTCAGGCTGACCTTGAACTCACTATGTAGCTCAGATTAGCCTTAAACTCACTGAAGTCCCCTGCCTCAGTCTCCCAAGTGCTGGGATTATAAGCATATACCACCTTGCTCAGATTCTGTTCCACTGAAATCATTTTAAGATTAAAGATTACTTATTATCTTGCAATCTTTCTTCATTTCCAAAATGTATCATTAAGACAAAATTAGCACTTTATCATTTTAGTGTATCCCATTATTTGATATAGTTTTCATTACCATATTACTCAAATATTTCCAAATTTATTAACACTATTTAATAGCAATCCATTCTGAAAAATTGTTCTGCATACTTTCAGTTCTTTAAATATTTATGGGTTTATTTCACTTGTAAATGTTTCATTTAAAACATTTTCTGCTTAAAAATATAAATTTACGTAAATGCACAGGATTGCTCACATAAATTTCATCTAACATATATTTATAAATATGTATAAAAAGCATAATTTGTATAAAATGCATAATTACTACAGTGACTACTTTGCTGTGTTTTTCAAGCATGCTATGTTCTACTTATTGCTTTTAATTTATGTTCATATTTATTAGATTAGAATATTAATTAACTGATGATTACAATTTGGTTTATATTGCTTCACATACTTGAAACCGTGTTGTAAATTTTATAGCCTTTTAATTTGTAGATCTTTCAGTTGAAGAATTTTTAAATTTTATTTTCTTAAACGTGAGAGTATGTTTTGTGGCATTAAAATACTTACATATGGGCTGGGGAGTTAGCTCAGCAACATAAGCGCCTGCCTGGAAAGCCCAAGGTCCTGAGTTCGAGCCCCAGTATCACAAATATATATATATATATATATATATATATATATCCCTGGTACCAAAAAAAAAGAAAAACAAAGTAAAGATTTGCATGTGAAAGATGCCTTACTTTTAGCATTTGTTTATTTTCTGTATTTATCTTCTCTAAGCAACATACAGTTTAATTTTTGCTCTTTCAAAATCTTCTAAATGGATCATTTGTTTGTTTAACTTTCCATAACATAATTATGTAATATTTAATATTAACTAATAAACTTAACCAGAGGAACTTACAGAAATGGCAAATCCTAGACCAAGTTATTGAAATTGCTCTTCCATCCTGAGGGTTGTGGAAGTGAATCTGTTCTATGCATTTTAGGAAGCGGCGATTTCTTGGCAGTTGTTCTTAATTTGTAGAAGCATCACCATGATTTTTCCTTTATTTTCAAAATGTGTCTTTCAAATTTCTGTCTTCAAATTTTTCATATCTGTAAGAACTGAAGTCATGTTGTATTAGTAGCCTATCCTATTCTAGTATGTCTGAGCTAATTTTATCTTGGGGTCCTATGTACAAGTAAGATGGCAATCTGAGATACTAGATATGAGGATTTCAACATATACATTTTGCTAAAATATAATTCAACCCAAACATAATTTACACTTACACATAATTTAAAATATTTTCTTGATGAATTCCTTCAATGCACAAAACATTTAGTTTTGACAATATCCAATTTTCCATTTTGAAAATTTATTTACTTGAATTTGTAGTGATAATTAGGAAACTATTCCCTAGCTCAGTCACAAAAATATACATTGTTTTTATCAAAGAATTTTTATTACATTTAGGTATAGAAAATGCATTTTGTTTGGTATAGAAAAGAAAATTAATTTTCTCTTAAGCATCTTTCTTCTGCCTGAGGATTCAGGTAACTTTGCACTGAGGCAACAAGTTTGGCTAGTCTCCAGGACATTAAAAGCATACTACATCTGGTACAATTCAAATGTGTTGTTGCCTCCCCTCACCCCCAGTTCTCATTTGCAGGAACTGTTTGAAAGGTGTGGTGGTGGGGGAAGGGAGCATGCAGAGCTCTCCACCACTGTGCCATCCCACCATGCTGTAGATCCTTCCCTAAAATACCCCCTCTTAATCTATAAAACAATGACTGAGTCCTCTGAAATCATCCTCAACTACAGGACCCTTAATCCCAGCATGGCACTATATATCAATCACATCCTCAGATTCAACCACCTCTGAGTAAATACTATGTTACATGAGGCTTTGGGAGACTATCTGGACACAAACCTCAATATAAGTTCATTAATATTAGTTTATGAGCATCTTATGCTTTCTAGATAGATCATCACATCTGATTCTCAGCTCAGCTCATAGGAGCCCTTCTTTTAGCACTTGTTTGAGATTTTGTCCACATTTCCTCTCTCTCATCTTTCTCCATGATGAAATGATTGAGGATTTTTTTCTTGTATCTTAAGGAAGACTTTACAGGGTGTTCAGGTTCTCACTACTAGACCAGACTCAATAGTGATCAACCTGTTTACAGCCTCCCAAGAGCTGGGATTACAGGCACACACCATAAAGCCCAGTCTCAACCACCAACTCAGTGTGCCCTGGGGTAGGGCCGGTGTGGCAGGCCTGGGGATTGAAGCTCCAGCCCCTGTAACTGCTTGCAGGTGCTTTAATCTGCTGAGCTATTTGGCCAGCCCTTTGATTGAGGATTTTCTTCAACCAGATTTTTTTCTATCTGTCAGCCTTCACATTACCTTGCTTTGAAGTTACTCTCCCTCACCCCACCTTCTGTGTCTTATCCTACTTGAATATATTTCCTTATGCATTCTGTATCTCTAATTGCTGTGGTTGCAAAGAGAATTTCTATTGAAAATGTGTACAATGTCTTATAAAACCCGGATGCAAAAGATAGGACAAATCTCAACTCTTGGAAACAATGAATGTTTTCACTACAATTTCTCTCTATTCACCATTGAAGTGTGATCCTTATGGATGTATTTGCCTTCATTTACCCACTCCAGAATATTTGTATTGTTCTTCACAATGACAGACAATAATAAGTCTAGTAATAAGCCTAGGTGTGATAAGGTGTTTTAAACATTTTATTAGAAAGTCTTTTTGAAGACACATATCTTTGAAAGCTCATAAGAATTACTTCTCCTTTATTTTTGATATACGCACATATTCTTCTTAGAAATTGAAGCCTAGATGATAAAACTCTATCAAGAAGCCATAGGAAAGAATAGAAAATGGAATATACTAAGGAAATTTAATAATGAAACCTTTGTTGATTAGAATTTTAAACTATGATGTCTCCATATGTTTAGCAGCAATACAAAGAAATCAATGAATAAATGACAGCTAGATCATCAATCATTCTAATTGTAGTCGTGAAGCAGTGGTAGTCATTTACTTATTCAATAAAATTTAAATAAATTGTTTAAGATAAGGGCTTTTCCAAACAGAACCTCAAAAGCAGAACCTGCTTTTCAAGAACCCAATATCGAGGGACATGTGTCATGTGTGCAATTTGTCTAAATTCCGGCGAATCATAAAGCACATCCCCCTTCTATGATGCTTTTTACTAACATCTCAGTATCTACTTGGATGAACTAAAAAGCAGCATTTGACTGGAGATCTTTGTGAACCATGGTGTCTTTTATAATTTGACAATATTTTAAGCATTTTTGTGATGTATTTCAATTTATGATGAAAATTGCATGAAACATACTTAGCACTACAATTAATAATTAAATGAATGTCAATTTAAGCATCTCCTCAACTAAGATCTACTTCACAGAGACAACACCTGTGCATCTCCTGGATATTAAGCTGAAATTAGACTTTCATGTTGATCATTTAAGTTACTTCTGTGTTTTAATTTCTTACCTTTTGGGCCAGGGAGTTGCTTCAGTGGAATAAGCATTTCCCTGTCAAGCACAAGGGCCTGAGTTCAATAACCAGTTTCGCCAATTAAAAAAAATTTTTTTGGTTTTTTTTTTCCTTTTTTATTTCGAAAAATATTTATGAATTGAATCTGTAGTACATATTCATTGATGTGTATTTTATTTTCTTTGATGTTGATAAATGTTGGTGCTCTGAGTAGTAGCCATTTATTTTTGTTGGTTTATAGTATTCCCTTATTAATATATACTCCAATTTATACTTTCATTCCATTCTGTTTGGACAAACTAACTTTCTCTAGTGTGTAATTATACCAAACAGTGCTGGTGAACATAATTTCTTCAGCACATGTGCAATACCACAGGCATGTTGGCAAGCCTCTGTTCTCATGATGAGAAAAAACTCGTAAAGCCAAAGTTGTCTTTCAGGACTAATCACGTAACTTCTGTGTAATCACATGTGTCTTAAAAGTCAACCTGGTAAATACAGTTTAACGGTGTAAATTCTACGTAGCTACTTTTAGCATTTCATTCATTTGAAAATGAGGTTTCAAATCATGTAATTCAACATTATGGAAATAAAAATTTCAACAGGCATGTTTTTAGTTTCACTTTTTCCATAATTTTAATCATATTGTACAGTTTAAGTTTCAAAATTAAATTTTTTGTACTTGTACTTGGTTTTTTTTTTATTTAGTGCAGCGTTTCACCACACACCTCAGACTCATAGTAATTCTCTTGTTTTAGCTTCCCCAGGGCTAGACTTCCAGGCATGCAATCCTTCTCAGTGGCTGGCTCAGCACTCTCTGGGCAGGGCCAGCACAGCATGTGGTACTGACAATTGAAGGTGGGATTTTCTGCTTGCCAGGTAGGCACTTAGACCATTGAGCTGTCTCTCTGGCCCTGTATTTGTTTTCTGTAGCTTTAACATTACTACAAACTCTGTTGCTTAAAACCATACACAGTCACATGGTCATTGTCTTAAAGTTTCTATGGAATAAAACAAAGGTGTCAATATAGGTGTCAACCTGGCTGAGTTTTCATCTGTAGACTTAATTGGTGAAGAACCAATTATTAAGCTTCCTGAAGTTCTTGGTCAATCTCACTTACTTGCTACTGTGGAATCCTGAAAGTTTAATGAATTTTATTGCATTTACAAAACCATTTTTTAGGACCTGGGCCTTGAAAACTCAAAGCTCTCATTACAGTGAGAGTACCTTTGCCCTGTGGTGTGTGGAGTTTCAGGGAACAAAAGAAGGAAATCTCCTTTTAAAGTAGTCTACCATTGAGTAGTATTTATATGATAATCCTTTCCCTTACCTCAAAGTCAAATAATTAGGAGTTCTTTCTTCCTTTACATAATTTTCTCATCTGTACCAGATTGTATTAGAAGCAAGTTGTCCTCAACAGGCGAGGATTACTCAAGGGTGCACACAGAGGACACAGAGTAGCAGGAATATTTAGACTTATGCTAATGTACATGGTAATATTTTCTGATTAATTTTAACTCTTACAGACTTTGCATGCCTGTTATATTCCGATATCAATTATACTGCGATTTAGTTGACCATTAGATTATCAGTAGATTTCCAGGTTGTATAGGTTGAAGTTTTAAACTTGAAAAATCTCTCACTATATATAACAAAACTTTGGGTCTTGTAAATCAGTGATTTTCTAGAAACTAGAATAAAATGAATTATTAGCTCATTTTCTAAAAATGATGTGGCATCTGGTTCTATTTTCAAAGTCCTACAGATAATTAATAGCTATTAGATTAATTTCATGTAAGAAATATTTGTTTAAGAGTCTTGCCAACTGACACCTAAAGAGGCACTTAATAAAAATATTCACTTTGTATAAGTGTAAATAACCACGACCAATATTCTAAGTATCAAATTTAAGTAACAGAGTGCTGTCAAGATTTTATAACTCCTTTGTGTCCAAAAACTGGTTGGCCATATCCATCTTATCCAGGGCTTATGTTCTCACAGATTGTGGCATCAATATAGTGATTATTTCTCTCTTGCACTCATCCAAAAGATACCTTGAGAAAATTTCAAGTGAAATTTATTTTTCTCCACATATTCAAGTCCTTTGCCACCATATTTGCTAACTTACTCAGGTCAAAATTACACAAGTCAAGCAATGCTTGGTTTTACCCCAAACATTTAAGCAATGACCAAATCGGAAAAAAAAATTCTGTTCCACTTTATATTCTCATTATAAAGGAATTTCTGTAGTTGGGCCATGGATAATTTTTAAAATATTTTTCCTTGCTTAGCTTGTAATAACCATTGAATCTTCTTAACTAACTTATCATTAAAAATTTCTCTAAGGGGTGATGAGAAATATCTGATAGCTAAGAATATTTATTTACTTTGATCATCATAATTTCTTTATAATTCTGTCATAACCCAGAGCAGTGTCACTCAAAACCTTATCAGCTGTTAGATAAATCTTATGGTAATTACTCATCACTTACATGGGTGAATTAAACTAATGGAGTCCAAGTTAGCGTTAACTTAATTTCATAGAAAACACACACTTATTCCATGTATATTCATTAGCATATGTTTGTGATAAATAATGAATACATTAATTTTGGGTAGTTGATATTTGCACATGATACATTTATTTTGCATTTTCTTCCACACCAGAGCAATAAGGCAAGAGAAAAAACAAAGGTACACGCAAGAAATGAAATCGAATTATGGATTTTTGCATATCATGTAATCCTTTATATAAAAAATCCAAAAATTCCTTCATCAAGAGGCACTTAGAATGAATAACTTTGTTCAGTAATGCAGCAGGTTTAAAAAATCAACTATATATACATTTAAAAAATATTTGATGGAAGCAGGATCTCGAGGACTAACTAATCAAGAGAGGGAAAGGAGAAGAGTTAAGAAACATGACAATATCAAGACATACAGTTACATGTAGAAGATCGGCAAGGCAGTGATCCTGAGAATCTCCAGAAGATTTTTTTAATCGAGGAGTTAATTGGAAAGATTCTCACCCTGACTAACTATATATACTGATACCTATGAACTAAGC
>NDGM010930378.1:0-12694 GCA_002564305.1 Octomys mimax
GAGAGAGAGAGAGAGAGAGAGAGAGAGAGAGAAACTGTGTGGGTCTGTGTTAGTGTCTGCCTGTGTGTGTTGGGCATTAAAGTTAGCGCTGCTGTTTGGACGCTGCCTTCCAGAGGCCTGAAGGGGTTAAGTTCTGTGCTGCTCGGCTCCTGCTGCCAGGCTGTGCGTGGGCAAAGCTTTGGGTGGGTGAACGTGGAGCATATGGGTGATGTTCTGAGGCCCATCAGCCCGGGCCACCTGCCCTAACCCTCAGCCATCTGACACAGCAGCTCCCCCACCAACGTGGGAGTGAGACCCTGTGTGCTCTGTAAGGGGCCAGGTTTTGCCCTAGAGGTGGCCTGAGCCAGGACTTGGAAGCCAGAGTCAGGAGAGCTTTAAGCAGCCCAGCAGCAGACGAGCCCACTGAGGCAGGGCCCGCAGCATGAACAGGGTAAGGTGTACTTGGAGGTCAAGCCAAGCACAGGCTGCTTCCCGCTCACCTGAAGAGCCCCTGCTGCACTATATCCCTCTGTTGTTTTCACACCTGCTGGGGGTGGGGGAGGACAGAGAGAGGGAGTCTCCGTGACTGGACTGGGGTGGAAGGGCAGTAGGAAGTAGTGCCGCCCAGAGGACCAACTTTGGCGGGACAGTCCCTGCCCTCTTACCTGCAGCCTGGGGCTAGTGCTCTGCTGGTGCGGGGAGATAGAGGCTGACTCATTTTCTCAGAGGGAGCCCAGTGCTCCAGGAAGGTGGGCAGAGCTGGTCCGGGATGGCCACAAGGCTTCTTGGCAGAAGTGGTTGTAAATGGAAAACCAAAAGCTCAATAGAAATTAGGCAAGGGAAAGAGAGGGGAGACTGTAGTGGGCCGCTGGAAAGCGCAGAATTCGAGAGGCTGGCTGGGGCAGTGAGGGTGCAGGGCTGCTTAGGGGCCTTGAACATGGGTGGGGAGGAACTGAGGAAAGTGTCAAGTCCCCCAGGGTCTGGGAGTTGTGCTCAGGCCAACACCATAGCAACTCCTCCAGGAGCAAAGCTTCGGATCTGGCACCAGCAGGAGACTCACCTGCCTCAACTTCGGGTTGGAGTTGCCGGACTTGGCAGATCAAATCCTGGGGTGCTCAGATTTGAATTTCAAATGAGCATAAGTGAATGTTTTGCTTTCAGTATAAGCATGGCCCTTATGATCTTGGGGACAGACTTAGATGTTATTTCACTGTTTATCTGAAATCCAAATTTAATGATGTCTCATATGGACCTGGAAGCCCTGCTCTAGGAGAAGGTGGCAGTTGATGATTTGCCCAGAAGGCAAGGCGGGGAACTGTCCTGGTGCCAGTCCTGAGATGTATTTATCTTGTTAAGCAATCCTCTTGCATTCCATCTTCAGGGCTCCTTTGCTGATTTATAATAATAATAAAAATTTAATTCCTCAGTCATCTACACAGCTGGGCGAGGATGATACCTTAGAAATAAATTAGACTTCAGTGCCGAGTGGATCTGAATTCAAATCCATGTGAAGTAGGTAGCTTCTCTGCACCTCAGACCTTCCTGACCCAGGTCTCTGGGAGGATCCGTGATGATATATGATGCTATATGTAAATTGCCCGTGAGTGCTGAGGCCAAAAGTGGTATTGCTGATATCACACCTTCCCAGAGGGTGATCCAGGCAGCATCCACAGAGTGCTCGGGGTTCAATTAATTCCATCTGCCTTTATGGAGCACTCAGGAAGTCTCAGGGGAAATCTGTGTTGGGGTTGATTTCTGCTTCTAGGGAGAGAATGGAGTGAGCTCCAGGTAGGGTGGGAGGAGGGACCGGCTGACTGCGAGGGCCCGTACCCTTCCACATGCTGCTGCTGTGTGGAAGGTGGCAGGCGTTTAAAGAGGGAGGGACTCCAGGTCCAATTAACAGGGGAAATGCGAATGAGCGTGCCTGAAAGGAGACTCCACATAAAACTCCTAGCGAGGTGCCTGCCATGACAAATGTACCATGAAATTAGACTTTCCTTATTCTGAATTTTATAAGAAGTTCCTCATTAGAAAAATGGAGCTTGGGGAGAAACGAAGAAAGAGCACCTCATGAACCACATTTTGACTTCGATGGAGAGCCTTTGTGAGGACAAATTAGGGGGCTCCTGAAAGAGAACCTGGGGGCAGTGGTTGATAGAAAGAGGAAATGCAAAGTGTGCTTCCCTTGTAGCAACTGCTGGGCTATAAATGGTCCCTCTTTCCGTGGTGACTCTCACCACCCCCCTGCCCAGTGGTAAGTACTTTGTCCCCAGTTTGCTAGGGTGGCACTTATCGGGGACTGTATGCCTGAGAGAGTTAGAGGTGCCATTGATGAGATGTTCAAATGAACTGTCTGGGCACGCTTGCATGGTCAGGGTTACAAGAGGTCCTGCACAGAAGGTGAATGTGTCCCTGGGCTAACCCTAGTATTCTCTGCATTTGGTCTTAGGGACCATTGGGGGTTCTTAAGGGAAACAACATTGGACATACAGTGATTGTAGATGTGGGTGCAGTTGGGGGGCCATGCAGGTCTTTCAGGAGACATTATTCCTACCATGACCCTAGCTGGAGTGCACCTAATTCATCCTGAACTCAGCTATATCTAGCTCATAGATCTTTAGGGAATGAGCTCTTTTGTGCAGTAGTCAGCCATGACCATTCTTCATGGACAAGACTTCTACCTGCCTGTCAGCCTAGCCCCTCTTCTCAGTCTGTGTCCATGTCCCATTGTTCAGAGACCTTGGGAAAACCCAAGTCCCTGGATGACCTGGCCTGGAAGGTCTCTCAGTCCCTGGAGCCTTGAGACCATGTGACCCTGGCCCAGACAATGGCTGAGATTCTAGGCTGGTCACCTGGAGAGTGATGGGAGCAGAGATGCGCATTGTTCTTCAGAGGAAGAACAGTTTGGCTGGCTTGCTCATCAGGTGTTTCTTGTAGTTTGGACCAGTTTCAGGGCACAGGAGCAAGAGCAGGGGAACTGCCAACACTAACGTGCATTTTCTGCCCAAGCAGCCAGGTTACCAAGAGCCCAGCTCACAGTGAGTGTGCCTGGGCTTCAGCCCCAGCCCCAGGTGTCTCCCGAGTGTCCTTGGGCAGCTCCTTAGCCTAGGCTTCCTCGTCTGTAAGATGGGAATGGCAACAGGGCTTTGGTGAGGGGTTGTAAGATGGTGTAGACTGAAGTAAAGTTCAACATATGAACAGAGATGACATTAGCCTTCACCCTGAGCAGGGTGGTGAGGCCCATGCGTGCCAAACACACTCACCTCAGTGTGCGCTCCGTTGCCAGGAGTGGGAGGCTGGAGGAGGCCAGGGCTCTGTGGCTGTGGTTACCACTGAGTATGGAGCTATTAGTCCAATATTTTAATATCTCAGATAGCTCGATACTTCACTGACCTCTGTGACACAAAATGTAAAACATTCAGTCTGATAACAGCCATAGGGAAGGTTCTGTATAAGGGTCTGTTCTCTGTATTTTGACACTTATACCTGAGCTCTTGGGAAACTGTTCTACTCCTGAAACTTTAGGCCACTTTCTAAGAGGCAAAGATACTAGCACAAGGGGTGCTTCATACACATGCACCAAGTATGTTCCATAGTACCTACTTCTACCCTCTGCTTTCCCAGTCCATTATGCCTGGGCACAGTCAGGCCTAAGGAGTGCTTTAGCCCCCTAGGAGGCTGTTGACTGATGCCCACCAGCCCTGGAACCCGAATGATCATGTGAAATGTTCAGAGAGCTGAGAGGAGGGGAGGAAATGGTGGCTGCGCTTTCCTGGGCCTCTTCATGCTGTGTGCGCAAAGCTTTGAGCGGGGGCGGGGGGGGGGGGGTTGGGGGAAGGGACAGCACTTTGAGTCACTATTCTGTTTCCCAAGGTATAATTATTACTCATGATGACAGTTTGATTAAGAGAACAGACTCCAGGCTGGGTAGGCAGATGCACTTTCTACCTAGATACAGTGGCAGATTGGTGCAGTTGTGGAGATTTGTTTTCTAGAGACCATCCGGGGTGCCTGGGTGGGCACAACTCCAGGTTCTGGGCCCTCCCCAGTTCTTCCTTTTGCTCCATGCTGTGGCAGTGGGCCTCCTCTAGGGCGGCCAGTCAGTGTGGTTGCAACTACAATCATCAGCCACCGACACCCAGGAAAGGATGAGTCTTCTTTTGCATCTTGGCTGGGGTTCACTAACATTTTCCCCATCTCGGGTTCTATCCCTTCCCTTTTATGTTCAGAGATGTGCCCACACCAAATCTGGTGTGCTCACTCCGCGAAGGCAAGGCACTCCAGCATGCAGACCTGTGATGGTGAACGTTTCAGAGCTCATGATGACATAGACAGCCTGCCTTGGCATGTGTGCCAGAGGTTCACCACCACTGAGCTAGACCTTGGGAGGGGTTTAATTCTGGTCTCATGTCCTAGTATCCCTCCAATGTGGGCCATTCTCCCACCAATGCCTAGGGAAGTCCCCCTTGACTGTTCCCTCGCAGGGAGACTTGCATCTGACTCTGTGACTCCCCAAAACAGTGGGAGGAGGGAGGGTCTCCTTTCAGGCCTGCTGGATATTCACCCTGAGTTAGGGTTTGGTTCTCCCAGGGGCTTCCTCTCTCCTCTGTAATTCTGGCCATCTAAAACAACAGCTTGTCTTCATGTCTACTTCAGCATACTTGTCCCCTCCCCACTTCCCTAAGCACCCAAAGCTTCTCTTGGTTCTCTGGGAGGACATAGTGCTTGACCCCTTCTGCTTCAGCTTCTGGGCTCAGCTCAGGCTCCACCCCAGTTCCTGCTTCCTGCAGGTTCCCCGGTGCTGACTTTCTGACACCCTAATCCATTGCTCCACCTTGGCACTAGATGTAGCTCTGGCACACAGAGCTGTCACTTGTGTGCTGTGTCACTTGAGGCATCTGTAAGGGGCTTGCCCCAACTGCTGGTCCCCACACTCCTCCCTCAGCACAGTGGCATCCTGGGCTTAGGCATCGATCCAGCCTGGGGAAGTGGAGAGAGGGTCCAGGTCCCGGGGTGTGGGTCTTAGATTCTTCCACCTGTCTGCTGTGTGACCTTGAGGAAGTCCCCGCTCTTCCAAGCCTTCCAGTTTGCATCATTTTCAGAAATAGCCCTACTCCTCCGATAAGGTTCTTGAGAAAAAGACTTGACTTGTCTGACAGAGCCCCATAGCACAGGTGTTGTTCCAGGAAAAGTGAACGGGGTCAGGAAGATACCATCTGAATGTTGCCTCTGTTCTCTGTACTAATGGTGGCCCCCTCGCCTAGAGCTCATTCAGGCATTGTGCAGTATTCTTGCACTTCCCCATGCTCTGTGTTGTCAAGGTACACACTTTTCCTTCCAGATCCAAAAGACTTTCTGCAACAGTCTTAAAGGCTGCTGGGGACCATAACACATGAAGACGAGTAACTTTTGCTGCCCACAAGTGCTATGAGATTGGAGAGCAGAGAGGTGGATTCTGGGTAGGACTTGTGACAGTGCTACCTACAGGAGGTGACATTTGGAAGCTCTGAAAAGCCAGGATCAGTGCAGGAACTTGGGGTGGTTCTGTGCTCAGAGTGCGAGTAAAAGCAGAGAGGTGGAAGGCATGGTGTGAGTGCCTCATTCTGGGCAGAGCCCTGGGCGGCACAGGGCCTTAGAAGAGGGGACAGTGCAACAAGGCCTGGATGTCATTGGGAAAGCCATGGGGCTTCACTGGAAAACTGCTGACCTGCTGAAGGAGCTGTGATCAGACGGGGGCAGCAGGGTGTTGAGTGGACCGGAGAGGAGAGAGTGACTATGCCTGGGTAGGAAACTTACACATCGTTCTGCCCGTGCTTCTGAATGACTTGTGTGATTCTGGATGACTTGGAGGCCCTTATGCCTTGGTGCTCAAATTGGTTCTTCAGCAGATTTGAAAATGGTCAGGCCTGGGGGAGCATCAGGCTGTTCGGGTTGTGCCAGTAATTTGCCGTTCTCCTCAGCAGCCTGCCCTCCCATGTGCCGGTGCACACATGCATCCCTTTCCACAGGCCTCGTCTTGGCTAGGTGTGCACTGACTGTCAGTCTGGCTAGAGCTCGCTGTGGCACTCTCTGGGTCAGGAATCTACACCTGGACCTGCCAGCTCTTATCCATCGTCTGGGTTCAGAGGATTCCTGCACCCCTTCTCTTCCTGGCCCACCTTCTTTGTTTTAACCTACACTCCCCAAAGTCTGTAGGACTCGCCTTCCTAAACCCTGCAGCTCTCAAGCTGAGCGCTGCCTTTTTTCAACCAACCCATTCCCTTCTGGCAGCCCCGCTCTTCATGCAGCCGTTGCCTGCCCACACACTCGGGTTGGACACTGTGGCCTCCTCTCCCTTCCTCCACATATTTCCTTTTCTTTGTCTTGCTCATCACTAAATCTCTCAGCTTCTTTCTTCCTTCCTCTTATTTCTTCTTTCCCCTCTTACTGGTCTCTACTGGAGCCCAGACCTCATTACCTAATATTAAGAGTTCTTAAGGATTTATTGTCTTCTCATCCCTTGGAAGCTCCTCAAGTGCCTATAGGCAATTCCAGAGCCCCTAAATTTATGATTTAGTGCCCTCCTTAATCTGATTATAATCAACTTTTCTAATCCAATGTCCCCTTACTTCCAAAGGAAGCCCCCTATACTCCAGCCAGCCTGCTCTGGTGCCTATTAAATCTCTGCTGAGTCCCACATCTTGCTCAGAACACCAGCCCTGTCCCCCTTGGAAATTCCCAGTCCTGCCTACCCCTTCAAGGAGCACCCTACTGTAGCAAATGAAGTTGAATTTCTCCAAAGCAGGTTACTTTTTATTCCACTTTCCTCCCTGGAGCCCTCGAATTCCTAGACTGAGACTGCATTTCCCAGAGCCAGAGAAATGTGATCTACCATTCCTGCACACTCATGACTGGCTCACCTGAACCAGACACAGACAGGCTCTTCCTCATTCCCTGCCCTGGGTGTCATAGACAGCACGTGGCCTACAATGCTAGCTTGAATTCTCCTCCAGGGCCAGGATGACTTCCTAGCCTCACCCAGAGGCAGAGGTTTCCTGCCTAGAAAGGAGTTAGGGATCTAGAGGAGGGGCCCAGGCACACCCAGCAGAGGGTGAGACCACACTGGGAACACAGGAGAGAAACTCACAGGGCAGGGCATTGACAGCTTTAGTAACTCGGACTTCAACCTTGCCATGAGCACAGATATCAGCTGCTGACTCGCTGGACTCTCAGCTTTCTATGACTTCCTTCCGGCTCAGGAGGTGAGACCTCTTGGTGCGTGTTAGCTCCTCCCACTTCAGAGGGGACCTTCCCTGCTCCCTGTTTATGATCTCCGGGCCCTGCCATCCTTCTTTATCTGACTCTAGAAAGACACTTCCTGTACCTGTGTGCTGAACACTCAGCTCCCAGCAGTGTTTACATCCAGGAGACACCTGAGGACATGAGAGCCCTGCCCTGGGACAGGGAGCCCTGGGGCTGCTCCACTGCCACCGCGTTGCACGCTCTTCGGTGAGTCACAAAGCGAGCCTTTCCTAGACTCAGGCTTTGCATTGGTAACATAAAGAGATCTGAGACATTTTAATGGAGGAAAGCATTCTGCAAAGTGCATCTTAGGTGGACACATAATATATAAATCGGGTTAATGTAGACCCTTCCAGGGTCGAGATGGAGGAGGCAGGTGTCTGCTGGGCCCTCCCCTGTCCTCTTCTGGGGCCTTCCAGGACCCTCAAGGCATCTCCAGGGGCCAGATCATCTGAATCCATTCCAAATCTCTGGCCCTTGAGGCACTCATTCTGTGTCTGTGTCTGTGTGTGTGTGTGTGTGTGTGTGTACATATGTACATGTGCATGTGTGTGCATGTCAAAAAAGCTCGAAAAATGGGCAGGTATGAGGGGTTTCAGAGAAACACTATCTTGAAGTAGGGTTTCCAGCCTGGGGCATGGCAGGTTTGTGTATTGGGGGGTAGCGTGCTTTGTGGTGGTGGTGTACACACTGTGAGGAGACTGTATACATTGTTGAGAGGCTCCATATATAACCTGGCTAGTACATTCATTTTACAGGGTTTTATATTTTATTGAAGGGCTGTATAGATTGCTTGAGCGTTGTATATATTGCTAGAAAGCTCGTATACCTTGTTGGGGATGTTGTATATGTTTTGGGCTTTTTGGAGGGTTGTGTACTTTGGGGAGTTTGTTTGGACTGTGGGAGAATGTGTACATTGAGGGGTGCTGAGGGTACTGTATGCATTGCTGGAAGGTTGTGTTGCCTTGGGGTTCAGTGCATTGTTGAGGCTCAGATACATTGCTGGGGGTCGTATATACACGTTTGGAGGGCTTATATACCTTGCTAAGGTGGTACACATTTTTGGGCGGCTTTTATATCTTAGTGAGGGTTATATACATTGTTGGAAGGCTGATGTGCATTTTGGGAGACTGTGTACATGAACTCTCTGAAAGCAAGTGCGTCCTTTTCACCTCTGAGCGCCTGCATATATTTATGGGAAGAAAGTCCACAGCATTCATCTGACTCTCCAAGGAATCTGTGACTGCAAAAGATTAAGACTCTTCACGGATGCTGTTATCAGCTTCACAGACTGTTTGTAAACATGATCTGAAACGTGAGCTCCTCTTTGGCTCACACTGACGAGGCTAGAGGTCCGCAGAGACCAGGACCGTAGAGTTCCGAGAGCTGTGTCCCATCCCAAGGGCGTAGCCTAGTGCCTCTCACACTTGGCAGTCGCTGTGCACAGTGTGTGCCTGAGCAGACGGCATCCCCGTCTCCCAGTAAGGAGAGGCTTTTGAAAAGGCTAATTTGAATATGTGAACTTTTAAGGATAATATGCAATACATTATTTTAGTGACACACATTTTAAGTCATATGCTACATAAAATGATGCATTAACTCAAAAATACTGCATTGTCCTACTTCTCTCTGTTAGGAGCCATTGGAATAGTTCACCCACCTTGCACTCAGTCTGGTGTCATGTGGACCCTCCCACCAGCATTTTTCTTGGACCTGCCTGTACCATCACCCAGTTGGCTGCCTCTTATCACCTCAGAAGAGGTTTATCTTCTAGTATCATCTTTCTTGGGATATTATTCACATACCACAAAGTTTTCCCTTTCAAGATGTACACTTCAGTGTTTTTTACTATATTTCCGGAGTGGTGCAACCATCACCACCACTAACCACGACCTAATGCATCATTCCAAAAAAAAAAACCCCATAGCATTAGCAGTCACTCCCTTTTTTCTCCTCCCTCTGTCCTCTGGCAACACTGGTCCACTTTCTATTTTTATGAATATGCCTTTTCCTGACATTCCACGTAAGTGGAGTCATATAATATTATGACCTTTCATGAGTGGCTTCTTTCACTCAGCATGTATTCAAGTTTCCTCCGTGTCATAGCATCTAACTGTACTTCATTCCTTTTTGATTGATGATTAATATCCTACCTTATGGATGTGCCATGTTCCATGTATCTGTTCCCTAGTCGATAAACATTGTGTTGGCTCCAGTTTTAAACCATTGCAAAAAATACTGTGAATGTTCATGTGCAAATTTTTGTGCAGGCATGTTTTCATTTCCCCTAGCTAGAAGTTTCAGAAAGATATGGAAGAGCCAGCCTGATGGCTCAGTGGACTAAAGCACCTGCTTAGGTAGAGTGTGGTGGTTGGGGTTTGATCCCTGGTGTGCCGTGTCAGCCCCGCCCCCAGGGCGCACTGAGAGGCATTAGAGACTGGGCGTGGTGGCGTGCACCTGTAATCCCAGCACTTGGGAGGCTGCAAACAGGAGGATCACTACGAATGTGATCTATGTAGTGAGACCCTGTAGACCCTGTTCTAAATACAGAAGAAAAAAAGAATCATATGTAGTAACTCTACATTTAACATTTAGAGTATTACCAAATTGTTTCCCATAACATTTGCATCACTCCACATGCAAGCAGCAGTGTAGCAGTGTGTGCTGGCCCCAGTGTCTCCAGGCTCTGGTCAAGACTTGCCGTGGCCTGTAATTGTGATTTTAGCCACGTGAGTGGAGATGAATCGGCACCTCATTGTGGTTTTCGTTTGCATTTCTCTGATGACTAGTGATCCTGAGTATCCTTTCACGTGCACATTTGATGCTTATATTTCTGTTTTGGGGAAACATCTCTTCAAATCCTTTAGAAAGTATTCATTTTTTTATCTCTGCACTATACCCACTTAATTCATTACTTTAAAAAATGATCTAAAGATTTAGTCACAATATTCAATGCTTGGTTTTGGTCTGGGGACACGATTCAATGACAGTGTGCTTCCCAGCAAGCGTGAAGCCCTGGGGTTAGTTCTCAGTCTTGTACACACACACACACACACACACACACACACACAGACGCATACACACACACACACACACAAACACTTGGTTTTGTAAGGCTGTGCCTTTAATAAATTTATATCATAGTACCCTTCTTGCTTTTCACAAAGCCCAGTTCAAGTAACTTTTGTACACATACAAAACTAAGAAGACTACTCAAGCAATTTCAGGCTAATATTTCTCCCAAACTGTTGGTTTTTATTTAAAATGAGGTAATTAAAAGAGTAAATTGGGGCTGGGGAGATAGCTCAGCAGTCTAAGTGCCTGCCTGGCTAGCAAAAGGACCCAGGTTTGAACCTCAATACTGCATGCCATGCCAGATGTGCTGGCCACCAGAACCGGGCATGGTGGCACGCACCGTAATCCCAGCCCTGGAGAGGCTGAGAGAGGAGGATCACTA
Organism: Octomys mimax; assembly: GCA_002564305.1. Taxonomy (NCBI): domain Eukaryota; kingdom Metazoa; phylum Chordata; class Mammalia; order Rodentia; family Octodontidae; genus Octomys; species Octomys mimax. The sequence goes on from NDGM010930378.1 coordinate 10,718, forward strand.
TGAGTCTGAGGTGCATAGCGAGACCTTGTACCTAATAAATACTTAAAAAAATTTGTAAAAATTTTTTAAAAGAGTAAATCGAAATATGAAAGGTCTTTAAGGACTTACCTACATAGTTGGGGTTTTTTTGTTTTTGTTTTTGTTTTTTGTTTTTTGAGGCAGGATCTCAGTATGTAGTTCAGGTTGGTGTTAAACTCGTTATGTAGCCTAGGCTAGGCTTGAACGTACAGCAATCCTCCTGCTTCAGCTGCCTGACTGCTGGGATCGTAGGTGAGTGTAATGATGCCTGCCAACGTTCTTCCTTTCAGAGAGATGACTCAGGAGGCAGAGACCCTAACCTTGTACTTCAGCCGTGTGACATTTTGAAATAAATAGGTGGGTGGATGATGGGCTGGCTAGAAGAATGGACTCATGAACTGGTGAACGGATGAATAATAAGAGAATCAGTGCAAGCCAGCAAGCTAAGTAGCCACGCCAGTGTTTCCTTTTCTATTCAGGATTTTCTAATTCCTGCTTAGAAAACTGGCATCGGTCTTTAATTTACATTCATAAAGTCATATATAAAACAATTTGAAACCCAGGTTTGTGGTTACAGATCAGAAAGATGACCATTTTCTGTTGTCTGCTGTATCTTTATCATATTCCTTTAAATTGAGAGGGAGCCTAAGGATGTCCAGTTTCTGCATGTGGTTGAGAAGCTCAGAGATCAACACTGTGACTCGGGATTCTCTGTCTCCAGGGCAGAACTTTTAAAGATGTGACACAACACAAGGATGTCCTGGGGTTCAAGCCCTGTCCTCTACTGTCCTCACGAGCATAGGATTCTTGGTTCCTGCTGTCCTAAGTACTTTTTCCTTCTCCCTTCTCTGGTGGGGTCGCCTGGTCATCTCTGAAAACTCACTCGCCATGATTCACCACCAGATTCCACAGAGAGAGACTCCCTCCCCATTCTTCCCCTTCGGTCCTCCTCCAAGGAGACATCTGTGTGCTAGCAAGTAGAACCGCAGAGTCTGGGGCAAGAGTGAGCAAAGGAAAGAGGAAGAACATCAGGCAAGAAGATAAGAAAGGAAGTTGTGGGCAGACACAGAAGAAGTGACAGACATGGACCAGTGCTTGAGAGATGGCTTTTAAAGATTTGTCCTAGAGGAGGAAGAGGTGCTGGTCACCCTTACTCTTTGACAACCTTCATGACAGTGAGAGAAGGGTGGGTTCCTGTGGCTAGGGATCAAGTGCAGCAGAGGGCACTAGGGACAGGGGCAGGACTCCTTCCTTTCTGCATGATGCCCGATGCGTTTAGAATTAGGGGTTCAGGTTTGTTTGAATCAGAAGAGCACCCAGATCATTTCCATAGAGTTTTAATCCACTTCCTTTGTGCTGTGTTATGATTGAGTCTTACTCTGTCCTCCAGGTGGGTGCTTCGCTTGGCTTTAAACATCTGCATGGAAAGATTTCCTATTCTTCCCTGACGTAATGCTTCCTTCTTCAGGAGTATGGTGTTGGTGGCTTTGATATGGTGAATCTGAAACCAACTCCATGTCATAGCGAATCCTCTGTCTCTGCCAGTTCTGCGTTTGCCAATTTAATCAACAGCAGATACAGCTGGGCTGATGGTGGTTGCATTATACTGAACATGTACAGGCTTTGTTTTCTCTTGTTTTGTTCCTTTAACAAGGCAGTATGATGACTATTTACATGGCAGTTTCATTGTATGAGGTATTATAAGTAATCCAGAGATGACTCAAGGTACAAGGGCTGATCAACCACTACATTGCATGTTTAAATTTTAAAAAATCATAGTAAAAGACACATTTCCATCAATGCCCCTAAAAGAATTTCCCCTCACTTTGAGAACACTCATCCCGTTGTTCTTGTCGCTTTCTGAAGCAGTTCTGTAAGTCCTCTTTGTGAGTGTCCCAGTTACTCTTCTCTCATTGCTGGGACAAATACCCAACACTCAAAATGAGGGAAGGAAAGGTT
>NDGM010930385.1:0-11368 GCA_002564305.1 Octomys mimax
AAAAAAAAAATGTATAGATAGGATTGACAGATTTGATAAGAAGGATGAAGGGAAAGGAGAAATCAAATATGCAAGCTTTCCTGCTGGGATAATAGTTGAGTAATTTTTACACCAGTATCTTCAATCCATCTTTTACCAAAATCTTTCTCCTTTCTGCTTTTAAACTTGCGCATGCTTGAATTAGCATAAATGTTTGGAAAAGGTAAAACACATTTATCCTCAAAATGTTTCTGAGGTAAACTGTTTCTGAAATAAGAACTTGTTTGCCAGCCAAGACTCAATTTGTATTCAAACTGTGGTTTAAACACTCTGTCCAAACATGACAGATGTTGAAATCAATTGGTTTGCAAGTCTTATTTTTTCCCTTGGCTTCAAAAAATAAAATCTTCTTAATTTATCTTCTATCAAATATACTTACCAAAACCTCACAGTGCATGCAGACCTTTGTAAAGTTAGTTAAAAATCAAACTGTTGGGTTTTAGGAGCTAAAAAGAAAGGCACTATGGACAAAAATTTTAAATACTTAAAAATCCAAAAGAAAGTGTCAGAGCGCACACACACACACACACACATGTGCGTGTGTGTGCGCACACACATACATACACACACACATATGCACACACCATAAAAAACGTTCTCTTTTAGTTATCCAGTTCTTCACTAACATTTTGCCTCAGGTTTCAGATGGATTTTACAATAATTTCAATAAAACACACTTTAGAAATTTTTTACCAGACCCTGTTAATGACATGTGAAAGCTTGACATTTTTTGTAACACTTTAAATTCAGTCACTACTTTAAAATGTTTTGTTTGTTCATATTATCTCTAATATGCTAAACTCCACTAAAATGTCTTATATGGAAAATGAGTCTGAGGCTCCTTCAGCATATGATCATGAAGAATAAATACTGACCCTTTTGATAGAGTTAATAAATAAAAGGCTAAATTCAATTAATACAAAGAAATTGAGACATTCAACTTAGCCTTAGGCCAGCTGGCCTCTCTCTTCCTACCTACTTATCTATAATTAGGACTAATAATAGAACTTAGCTTTTGAGAATGTAAAGAACGAAACAAAAGAATATGTACAAATACATAGTGTGGTGCCTGGTATATAATAAAATTCAGTGAGTGTGAACAAATATCATCATATTATCATAGCCCTTCTATCTATTAGCTACTTATATCTTTATATCTATTTTGAAATAAATTCTCTTACCATGTTTAGTATCTATTGGGATCTTAATATTGCAATTCAAGGTTAATTTGCTCTTATATATTAAAATATTACTGAACATTTAGTAACAATTATTTTGCCTTTCAAATGCTTTTAACCTAAGACTTTTGGAAGGGCTTTTAATAGTACTATTTTCCTATGTTTGTATGGTTCTGGGGACTAAACCCAGGGTCTTTTTACGAAGACTCATCCTCCACTGTAGATCTAAAATCTGACATAGGGTCTGCTGAGCTCCCTCCAGCTGAGCTCACACTTGAAATCCTCCCGCCCCACCAGAGGGCTGGGATTGTAGTTGTGAGCCACCAGATCCATTGCTTTCAAATGTAGAAAAGTTTTCCTGTTCGGAAAATAATGGAAAGATGATTACTAGCAGTTTTGTTGCTTTACCTTTTTCTTCACGATGGGTGAATATTTTAACTCTTTGGTGGAGCTGAGATTATGGGAAGGAGTGAAGTGGAGCCCAGTGTAAGATTTTCAGCAGGCATTGCTTAAAGCACAAGCCCTACATGCTGAATAGCCTTTCCTTCATTGTTGATCTGTGTCATATGTTCACTGTGGCTCACTGACCATGTACAAAAGTCCAGGTCCCACCTCCCACCCTACATAGCTTGGCAAAGCCCACAGCTTCACACTGAAATCTTCTCCTGCCTCCACAAGCTCTTTTGTGTCTTGGTTGTGTTCTAAATGTCTGACTTCAGTCAGCTTCTAGTGACCTATCTACCCAACATCACATGTTGGTGAAGTCCCAGTAGGTGCCCTAGGGGGACAGGAGATTCAAGCGTAACTCACTTGGCTGGGGAAGTAGATGTGGCCTGTTGCTCCCAGAAACATTCACAGAGCAGGTCCCAAGGCCCTGGGCTCATCCCAAGAATGGCTTATGACAGGATGACTTAGATGTGACACCAGCCTGAAGAGTGGGTGACACAGGACAGTTTCTTTTGAGTTTCTGCCACTGTGTCACTCTTGCATGGTGACTCAGCCTCACACAGTGTATGCGCTTCTTCTCCTCCTTTTACTTCACCTAAACTCTTGGCAGAGCCTGTTTCTTTTGGCGCCTTTGATGAAACTTTGTTCATTTTGTGCTTGTCTTCACCAATTCTTTGCTCGGGGCAGAAAGAACCTAAAATCTGCCTCCAGAAGGGGACACCAGCCTCCCCAACCCCAGAAGTGCTAGGCGTGGTATCGGCTTTGCCTTCTGTTCTCTGGGCTGTTACTTATACTCTTTGTTACACTCAGCATCCTGAAAATCCTGTATTTGACATCATGATTTAGTTTATATGAGCAGGTATCCTCCAGGACACAGTGGTGATCCCCTCACCTCTGTACATCCTGTATGTTAAACAATTCCTCATTATTTCCGGTTAGACCTTCTGTGCTTTCATGAAAGAATTTTATCTGATAATTTTCTTTTTCGTCAGTCTCCACTTACTGGACATATGCTAGCTCTGTGTTACAGTTTGCCTTTTCAACGTATCTAAATTATGTTTCTTTAGGGGAGATAGCTCAACAGCATAAGAGCCTGCCTGGCGAGCTCAAGGTCCCCAGTTTGATCACCAGTACTGCAAAAATAAATAAATCGGGGCCTGGGAGATGGCTCAGTAGAATAAGTGCTTCCTTGACAAGTGCAAAAGCCTGAGTTCAATCCCCAGTTCCAATAAATAAATAAATAAATAAATAAATAAAGTTTCTTCTCTAGGTACCTAATATAGAACTCAATACAAGGTACCCAGGTGCAAGTAATATTTGGGAATGACCATAGAGAGCTACAGTGCTGCTTAGCCAGGCAGAGGGTTTCAGATTGAAAACAGGATCAAGCGCCTCTGAGCCAGCAACTCTGAACTGAATGACTCCAACTCTGGAACACCGATTCCTGCATGTCATACCAGAAACAATTATAACTTGATTGGGAAAGGAGAAAGAATCCAGACTCTGTTTCTAGCACACCTTCATGCATTCAATTGCAAAATATTTATAGGGCAAGCATGAAAGAAGGAAGTAGAAACACAAAGGTTGGAGAACACAAACTAACAGGTACTGCACATGGTTATGGAACCATATAATCATACCTTTATTTATCTCATATCCATATCCTCTGCTAAACCATGAGGTCACAAGAACAAGCACAGTTGATTTGTTTGTACCACTGTTTACAGTTCTAAACACACTGCTTACTTCAGACCAAGTGCCAAATAAATTTTCGCTACAAGAAAGAGAAGATATACTGTGCCTAGAGCCTAAGACTTGGCCCTGCCTCCAGGAATTTAAAATCAACATAGAAGATAGAAGAATGAAGGGTCATCAGTGGGTTGGCATTTAGTACATAATGTTTCCATGCAGTATATAATTTCTTTCAAGGAACTCATGAAACACGGATAGTACTGTAATTTATGAACACCACCAACTTCTTTTAAGCTGCAGAAATTGAGGAATACGAAAAATATAAAACTTTCCCAGAATCGCACTGAGTTTACATCATAAAGCCAGTTTCTGAATTCAGTGTTTGTGCTCTTCCTCCCAACGCCTTAGTAGTAAAACACAAGGGGAAAATATAATATATAGTGAAGCCAAAAGTGTCCAAGTGTGACTGTATGTGATCTAGAAATGTAAAGGAATGAGAAAATTGGAAGCACAATAGAATAGGCTTATGGGGCAGTGGGTGTTTGAATTAACTCCTCAAATTGAGTAATTAAAAAAAGCGCAACAGAGATCATTTCAGGAAATGCAATTTCAGAACTCTCATCAAGACACTTAAGCGGCATTGGTTGATTAGCACCATAAATACTGTGGCGATGAGAAAGAATTTACTTACACATCACATGCTTACTGATGCTAACATGGACAGCATAAGCATTCTCGTGGCATGTGAGAATGAAATTGATACATTCTTAACTTTTGCCTCCTAAAACTGTCCTGAAGAATAATTGAATGGGAAATGTGGAGAATATTTGCACAATCCTTTGTTAATCTAAATGATAAAACTCAATATCGGAGTCTGCGTTCTGCCTAATGATAACAGCCCAGAACAGCCAGAAGAGCCAATGATGTGTTCTGAATCTTGCAAAGAGCTAACCTGGTAATTTCACCACTTGATGAGAAGGAGGATGCTAATTGTCAATGCAAAATTGGCAATGACCTCTCTGATACTTTGAAATGACTGGACTCTCTGGATTCATACAAAAGGTAGACAAGGTATCTTATTATTTAAACATTGCTTTTTTTAGAAAGAAAAAAAAAGTGCTGCTTACTGGCATTATGCTGATTTGGGAAATCTGACTGTTAATGAAAACTTAATGGAGCCAACTTAGGTAAAAGGATCTTTAAGCTTCCCTCATTCACTAAATCACATGTATTTTTTTCCTTCTGGGAAGTTGCTGGGTCATTGAACACTGGTATCATGTCATTTGATGGAATGAAACCTGGATAGTGACACTGAGAAGGGAAAGGAACTCTAGAGAACAGTCAAAGAAACAGATCCTCACATGAAAGATAAAGAAATGGGACTTGGATGCCAGAGTAAAGGGTAGGAAAACAATGAAAATGATTCAGTCAGACCTGATTTCGCTTCCCAGTTCTACCGCATAATAGCTTTGTTAAATTGGGGATGTTACTTAGTGTCACTGAGATTTTTTTCTTTTTTCTTTTCCTTTTTTTGTGGCCAGCTCAGCCCCTCCCCCTGGGGGCAGGTCTGGCACTGGCATATAGTGCAGGGGCTCGAAATGCATCCCCGTTTGCCTAAGCTTGCCTAAGCAGGAGCTTTAGGCCGCTGAGCTATCTCAGTGGTCTCTTTTTCCCTTCTTTCTTTCTGAATTTCTTCCTTCCCTTCCCCGCCCTTCCCTCCCTTCTCTGCAACCTTGCACTACCCTGCCAGGCCGTTCTCGCAGCCTTCTGAGCTTGTTTTTTCATCGTAGATGATAAACAGCACACTGCCAATGCTTATTGCAAGGAATAAATGAGAAAATGTAGGTAAAACATTAGAGCTATCTTTGTTGCAAACAGCTTTCTATCATCGGCAACAACAGAAGCACTTACATTAACAGGGACAAGACAAAGGAATAAAATTGAAGACATGAAAAGTAAAAAGAGTAAGAAGAAAGTCTAGTAGCTCACAACAGACAAGAGCAAGAAATCTGGGCTGGGGAGGTAGCACAGCAGTCTAAGTGGCTGCCTGGCAAGTGCAAAGACCTGGATTCGATCCCCAGTAGCACATGACATGCAGGCCCCGGAAAACTGGGCACACCATGCTGGCCGCAGAAACTGGGTGTGGTGGTGCACACCTGTAATCTCAGCACTGGGGAGGCTGAGACAGGAGGATCACTATGAGCTGGAGCTGTAAACTAAGACCCTGTACCAAATAAATAAATAAATACAAACAAAATTTAAAAAGAGTGAGAAATCTAACACATGAAAGCCCAGAGCCGTAAGTCACTGGAAAGGAATTTAGAGATCATTTAGTCAAACAACTACGTCTTACAAATGAGCAGCCTAACCGTAAGAGAGACCTCAGTGGTACACTTACTTTTGAAAATGTTTTGGCAGGTTTTTTAAATATGGTTAAACATAGACTTATCGTGTTGACATGGATGACCAGTAATTCCATTCTTCTGTATTTACTCAAGAGAAATAAAAGCTTATGTTCACTCAAAGACATGCGCACAAATGTTTACAGAAGCTTTAATAAGAATAGCTCACTGGAAACAATCAACTGTACATCAACCGGAGAATGCATAAATAAATTTCATACAATGGAATATATTTCAGCAGTAAAAACGAGTAAGTTGCAGGAACACACAAAAATGTAAATACATTTTAAAAGTATTAATGCTGGTCAAGGCAATGCAAAGTGATCAAACTGCCAGATTCTACTTACAGAAAGTTCTAGAAAATGTATGCTAACCTACAAAGATCTGTCATAGTCGTTCCAGTCCTAGGCTTAGGGCAGCAAGGATTTGTCTGTGAAAATGCAAAAAAAGAACTTTTTCAGTAATGGAAACATTTGATATCTTTTATAAAACATTGTAAATGTGTCTAAATTAATTTTATTATGCACTAATCTCTATAAGTTATATAGTTATTTTTTAAGGAGTTTTACAGAAAAGAAGACCTGGTTTGATTCCTTGCCCTTTTCAGCAGCAATGCTGAAATTCAGATTCAGGTCTTAGCTAAACTAACACTTAGCTAGTGCTCAGCAAGATGAGCTGAGCTTAGCAGTTACTGCAGCCTTCTGACGCCCTGCTCTTGTCCTGGGAGATCGCCTAGTACTAGGGCATAAATCTCAGCTTTAGGTGTGACTTGATGGAGGGGCTTGTCGTTTTCAGAACTGGCTTAATCATTTGTGAGACCTCTCTGAGCCACAACTTACTCAACTCTCAACTGGGGGTAAAAGTCATATTATTAGATGCTTATAACCATAAAATGATACTATATTAAAAAATGATAAGAAAATGGAACTCAATAAATGTCTTCCTTTTGGACATGTCAGACCTATAACTGTGCCAACCTTGTTTTTCACTGGTGTGAAAGAAAGCCTTCAGACTGCATTTATTCATTTTTGCCTCATGTATTACTCAGTGTCTATGAAGAAACGAACACTGTCCTAGGGTCTTGGACTTCACCAAAGAACCAAAGATATGTATTGTAGTGGGGGAGACTGCAAATCAACAACTCAAGCTAATATGTGCATATTATGTGCGTGATATGTCAGGTGGAGATACATTCCAAAAACATGAACAGAGTAAGAGGAAAAGAGAATAGCAAGAGATGATAGGAAGATGTTATTTTATATAGGTGCTTAGAGCTAGCTGACTTCCTAAGGTGATATTTGAACAGAAGTCGGAAAAAGAAAAGAGAAGCTATGCTGAGAAACAGCTGAGTGGAAAGGATTCCAGGTAAAAGAAGACCAGCATATTAACTTGCCTCAATGTTGAAATCACTCAGCAGGTTTGGGATTAGGGAGAAGACCTGTGCCACTGTGCACAGTGCTCTGAAGTGGTGGAGCCAAACGTCCTTTGGGCAGGATGCAGTGACAACAGCTGACCACCTGCACTCAACGCCGAGCTCTGCCTCTCCTAACATTGTAATAGGATTTTCCACATGGACTTAAATCTTCAAATCAAATTTCTCTTGCTAGGTTTATGCTTATCTAATGGTTTTGGGGCCAGGAGGAAGTAGTTACCTGGATATATACAGGTTGTAAATGGTAAACATTTGTTTATTTTGTTTTGATCTGTTTTTTATTTGTAGATGTTTGCAGTTCATAATGTCAACACTCCTTTTGCGGAGTTGTGCATTACACATAGCACTCTTGATTCCCTTTTCCGTCGCTTTCCCTGCCCTCTCTCCTCCTACCTCCATCTCTTGAAACATTTCTCATTTGACAAAGATCTTAAGATAAAATACAAATAAATTGATACTATCTAAACCAGCTGCATCTTTGCCAGAGGAAGATGCAAACCCGTACAGCACTCCAAAAGTCCATTTGCCATCAACACAGTAATTAATGTTCACCATTCCCATCATGCTCTGGGAGAAGAAGAAAGGCTGAACAGGGAGGCAGAAAGAAAGTGCCCACCGGGCACCAACTTCTCTGTCCGATTTTCTCCTGTGTCTGAAGAATCAAAAACCAGGCTGGGATGTGCAAAAGTCATATTGTCTCCTTAATGTGAGAACCTGAAAGAGAAAGTGGAATTTGAAGGGTTCAATAGACACTGGGGAAAAGGAATGAACTGATTCAAATGGAAAGAGTTACTGAGTTGAGGAAAAGGACAGGAGAGGGAGTGGGGGAAAGAAATATCTATGTATGTAAGCAGGATGGTTTGGACAACTGCACTGTGCCTTCCTGCTGGCCTGTGGAAAGGAGCAGATAAGGCTTTAATTTGTTTTATCTCCTCTTTTCAATTGTTGGTACTCTTTCTCTTCTTAATTTTTTTATACAGTTCTTTCTTTTATTCTTTCTTCTTCCAATTTTACATGCATATATCTCATATTATGAACAACTGGTTGGAAGACAACACTATGCATTACAAAAAATACTGTGAAATTCATTTTACTTTAATTGAAATTCTGTATCACTTGTAATTTTTTGTTTTAACACTATTTTTACTCTGTTTAAAAAATTAAAAGAAAAGAAAAAACAGGCTGGGGAGAGGGCTCAGTGGCATAAGTGTCTGCATGGCAAGCATAAGGTCCTGAGTTTGATCCCCTGGTACAAAAAAAAAAAAAATCAAAAACTAGAACACACCAAAGCACTAAAATGGTTGTTACATTAGCTTAAGCTTTATCTATTAGATTAGGCTAAGGCAACAATATGAGCTGGTGTCCAGCCTCAGCACCAGGAGAACACGACAGGTGCCAAAGCTGAGATCAGCCAAGAGTACTCAGTTCCTTCGTATAGTCCTGGGAGTCAGTGAGTGATGTCCCTCACACCTGCACATCCCAGGATGGAATCCCAGGAAGTACCTACAGAAGGGGCTGAAGACCTGAAAACCTTTCTTATCTACCTCAACCAGTCTAATCCAATGGAACACTGGAATACCAAGCCACAGACTAGGACGGAGTAGAATTCAACCCCAAAATCCTCAGCGGTCCTTCCAGGTCAGTATCATCTATGATCTAATGGCCCAGATGGTGAAGGAGTAGAGGGAAGGTGTGCACCGGTACACACCCCAAACTTCACAAGAATAAACATGGCATCAGCCACAAGCCATATTGAGTCAGGGCCCATCAGCAAAATATTCGAGAGAGAGCAGTGCTTTTTCTTAGTTCTCAGGCAAAGAATATTTTGCTGAAGATCCTTTTAAAAGTCTAAGTGCTTTCTCAGTGCCATTACTGTGTACTTCCCAACACATTTGCTCACATGGGATGATCAGCACCTGAGCTCTCCCTGCAGTAGAATTCATAGTGAACATCAGTTGTGTTCATAAATATTCTATTGAGCAGTTGCTGTCCCTTTCACAGTATCTATTGGACCACTTGGATCTTATTTACTTGTTCAGTCTCTTACACTAGGGAGACAACATGATGTTTACACGCATGAGTCTGGCTTATTTCGTTTATTAGTATGGTCTCCAGTTGTATCCATTTACCTATAAAACCTCTGGGAGGGGAGCTACAATTTTTTTTTTTTTTTTGGTACCAGGGATGTTGTGCTTGCCAGGCAGGCACTTATGCCTCTGCACTATCTCCCTGGCCTCTAAAAGTTGAGGGGATACAATTATAGAGGGCAGGGGGGTATGGGAAAGGGAAAAAAGAAGGAAAGAAAATTCAGTACACACACACACACACGAGAGAGAGAAAGAGAGAGAGAGAATGCTAAGATAATTGTAGAACTAATTTCTATTAGTTCATTAAAAGGAACAGTTAGTGTCTTTATTGTTTGATCAATCTTTATTTTTTGTGATACAGGGTCTCCCTATGCAGATCAGATTCCTAGTGAACTTTCTGACTCAGCCTCCCCAGTACTGGGATTACATATATATGCCTTCATCACCAGTTTCAGGGCAACATGGCATGCCTGGTATTCCAGGGCATGGTATGTGGTACTGGGGATTGAACTCAAGACCTTACATTTGCTGGGTGGGCACTTAGACCCCAGGGCTCTCTCCTCATTCCCGTTTGGCCAATCTTACAGCCTATATCTGGAAATCTGACCAACTACTTTGAAGATAACAATATACGTTATAATAAATATTGTTAATTCTCTATCATCATTTTTGAACTTCTATATTGTTTTTATTGATTTTTTTTTACTTTCTAAATCTAAAAAATTAAAATAAATAAGTCAATATACTATTGAAAAAAGAATTGAGAAAGAATCCTGTAAAGGACCCAGGACTTTTGTGAGCGAACCTCAACGGTGTACTCAGTTCAGCCCGCTGCCCTAGACTAAACAGTAAATAAGCAAGTTGAAGTTTATTTGGCTACAACTGAACCACAAAAGCCCCAAGCTAAAATCCAAATTTAATTTTAGACAAACATGGAGATAAGGCGCTGCTGAGCTTTCTGAAGCTCACAGCCTGTAGCCTACGGCCCCCCACACGTGGGCCAAAAGCAGTAGTGACCACAGCTCCTCAGAAAAAAAGGCAAATGGGAGGGTTCCTGAGGCCACATCAATGACCACACAAGGTTATCTCAACTGAGAAATTCAGAGGAAACAGAAATATTATAAGACATTCTTTGAATTCGATAATATTGTCTGTATATGCAACAAATACAGAAAGCTCTATATTTTTCAAACTTCAGCTCAATATTTTAAAAATGCTCCTAACAGTATTGCTGCACAGTCATAAATGCTGTGTGCCTGGGATCTTCAAGAGAATTCTGCTTATCATTTATCAAAACTTCCCCGTATTTGTCAGTGCTTTATTTATAGTTTTCAGGTGTTGCCAGAAAAGTTCACTCGTTTGATCGTCATAAAAGCCATGGAAAACAAATATTATTGCCTTTTTTATTATTATTACTGCCAGCCTTTTTCCTGAGGAAACCAAGATTCCGACATGGTAAATTATTTTCCCAAATTTCTTTAGACAAGTTCCACTGGCAGCACCAAGGGTCACAAAGAGACTTTTGACTTCCAAATCTGTTTCAATTTTCCCATGTTGCCTTCTTCAGAAAAACCTCAGAACATAATTTGACACAAAGAAAACCCACAAGTGAAGACACTCCCCATATGCAAGGCATATTTAGTGACCATAAATATTAAATGCAACTGTTTCATTTATGGAGGGGAATGGGAGGGAAAGAAGCGACTCAATTTATCCCTCATGTCTTTCTCTGCACATCTTCCAAGCTTTTAAAGCTCATTCCTGTACTTTGAGCTTTATAGCTACCCATTGCCTTTGTAAAACTCCAACCCTGGTCAGACCATGTTTTCTGAAAGTGACACAATAAGAACTCTCAAAATTACAGTTTTCACCAGAATCTGTTCTAAACTACAGACTTCTAATTTTAGTTCAAAAATGCATTTTAAGATTGGCTCACCTAAGTAAAGATGACTATGCATTCTTGTTTATGAAAATTCAATAATTTCATTAAATATATATATATATATATATATATATATATATATATATGGAAGGGTCTACAGGGTGTTCAGGTTCTCACTACTAGATTGGACTCATAGTGATCCACCTGTT
>NDGM010930424.1:0-13237 GCA_002564305.1 Octomys mimax
ACTATCAAAACTGTCCTATTAATCAGCTGTGAAACTGTCTCATTCATATTTATTTCTCCATAAGAAAATAAATATATATATATATAAAACAATGAATGGTTTCAAAACAGGTTAGTAGGATAGTTACAGTAATTGATACGTTGCATTCATAGTAGTTATTCAGAGGACAAGATGCCAGCATGATATCTTTGTCTAAACAATATGTATTTTAGTACAGGGTTTACAGGGTCTCACTACACAGATTCAACTCATAGTAATCTTCCTGTTCTCAGCCTTCCAAGCATTGGGATTACAGGTACAAGCCACCATGCCCAGTCTAAGTAACTGTCTCCGCTCACCCAGGAGATGCGGCCAGTATGGCATGCTAGGGATTGAACTCCCAGTTGCTGTGCCTGCCTAAGCAGGGCTTTAGTCCACTGAGCTATCTGACTGGTCCTGAAATTCTTTCTTGATTGTTGTCATTTCCTTTTGTACTTGAGCGATTATTTCTCATCTGCTTTCCTCCGTAGCCAGATGGAGTTGTTTCTTTACTTCAGTTGCTATCATCTCAGACATTTCTGGTGTGTGACTTCCAATATCTTCTATGTCTTTGTCTCTAGGACTTGTTTTAGGTGAGCAAGAAGTCTGAGGTTGCCTTTTGTCTCTTCTTTCGTCATTTTTTTTGCAGGGATTGCAAATAGACAGGGTTCAGTTCAGCAAGGCCCACAGGGAAGCTTACTAAAGCTCTTGCCGTGTGGTACTCATTGTGGTTTTTACCTCATTAATGAGAGGGAGGCAAGCCACAGATCACGAATGACCTGATAATGATGGTGCAGGCCAAAGTTGTACAAGGCTGTCTGGATGGTGGATTGACACAAGGTAGTACTCCACAAAGCTCCTGCTGGTCCTGAGGTAGCTACAACTCCCCGCTGGTCTTCAGGTTGAGAAGTGTGGGCAGGAATCAACAAATTCTGGCAGGAAAGCAGGTCTCCCTGGCAGTCTTCAGGGTGAGCAGTGGTGATCAGCAAACTGAGAGAAAGCCTCTGGTATCAGTATAAATAGCACATTCAGTATAGGCAATGGTATGGTGATTCCTGAAAAAAGTTAAAGTTAAAATACTATACTATATGTTTGAGCAGTCTCCATACTAGTTATATTGTGTAATTTGAAAAGTTAGTGAAACAATTTTACAAAAGATTTAGTAAAATCATCCTTATTGTAGCACTTTTCGTAAGATATACACTTTTCGTAAGATATACAAACAACACTCATGTCCACACAAAGATGAACAGACAAAGAAAATAAGTACAGCACGCATGCCAAAAAATAGTTTTCACCTAAAAAAGAATGAATCCTTGTTATTTATGGTTGCATAAATGTAACTGAAGAACATCACGTAAAGTAAAGTGAACCAGGTTCACAGACTCTGCTTGTTCTCACTTGTTCTGTGAAAGCTAGATAAGGTGATCTTACAGAATTATGTATTAGAATAGTAGGCACAGAGGCTCAGCAAGGTAAAAGGTTGGAGGGCAGACAGAGATTAGGGAACTGTAGCAAATATAATTCCACAGGAGGAACTAGATATAGTATTCTGCAGCACTGTAAGGTAAATATTGTCTGCAATATTTATTAAGCATTTCAAAATACCTACAAGGACCAAAGTTCCCAGTACATAAAAATGATAAATGTATTTAGATGGAAAATGCTAATCACCCTGATTTAATCATTATACATTGCATATATGCATTGAATTATCATACTGAACCTGGTAAATAGGTATAAATATTGTGTGTCAAATAAAACAAACAAAACAGCTTTCATGGTGTGTGCATCAATCTCTTGACAGTGTTTACCTCAAACCTAGGGAGTTAAAGTCACTGAATAGGCTTCTACCCTCTCCACGCTATTTTCTTCACATATTTATCAGGTACAAGTTTAATGTTCCAATTCATCCTATAAAACACATTACTTCCAAAATTTAATCGCTATTTACCAAAATTAATAAGTCAAATGGAGCATGCAGAATGAGTGGTACGGACAAAAAGAACCTTACAAAGAATGTTGTCTAACCATAGTTCTCCCTGTTGCCAAAGCTGTATTTCACTCTCAAAAAGATATGCAAAGAAGAGGGAAAGGTAAAAGTTTGGCTCAACAGGGGAGAGGTTAAGTACGAGATGAAATGGGACAAGGCAGAGGATACTCAGGAACCTGGGAAGAGGAGTCTCAGCACTTGCTTTTCAGAGGCAGTCATAGCCTAGGTGGTGCTTCCCAAGCAGAAATGTTTGGAAATCACACATTCCCAGTTGATTAAAGAGTATTAAAAAGAGCACGGAGGTGTTAAATTTCATGTTGTGTGCAGAGAAAAATGCATCTGTTTAACAGAGTAGGTGGGAGTGAAGTACAAAACAAGACAGGAAAAGCCCATGAGGAATAGATTGTAAACGGGTGAAATGTCCCAAGTGCAGCACACTGAAACATTTTAAAACAAAAGCAGGCACTGAAATATTTTTGATAGTGACAGTATTGGCAAGCACAAAGAAATACAGTAGGAAAATCTTCTTAAATGTTGAAACATTTTTATTTCAAGGTAGAGAGAACTGTTTTGAAGGATGTGTTCAGTAAAAGATGGAGGCAATATATCCTAGGTTGGCTGGAAAAATTTTCAAACATATGTTTTATCCTCAGTATCACAGAACATATACTCAGTCTCTATACAGCACGTTTTCAGTTTATCGTTCAAAATCATTTATTAAGCACCCACATGCACAGGAAATTTTAGCAGAGCTAAATCCCCTGAAAATGTCAAAATATATTTTAATTTGAATAATATATGAGAAACATAAAACATCATAGCTTCACTTCCAGTTCCATTGATTTTCTCTTAAATTTCAAAGTCCAACATCTATGATATAAAAATCCTACAAAAAATTAGAATAGATGGTATTTATCTCAGTCTGATAAAAGCCATCTATAACACACCCACAGCTAATATAATACTACATAAATATAAAACTGAAACCTTTACTTCTAAAATCAGAAACAAGATAAGGATGTCTACTGTCACCACTCTTACTTAAATAGTTCTAGAAACATTAGGCATAGCAATTAGACAAGAGAAAAAAATAGAAGGAATGAGGGTAAGAAAGGAAAAAGTTAAATTGTCATTGCTTGCAGATGACATATTACTGTAGATAGAAAATCCCAAAATCTCCACCAAAGGACTTCCAAGTTTAATAATCAAATTCAATAGCATAGATGAATATAATCAACACTCTAAACTCAATATTATTCCTGTATACAAGTAGAAAACTCATTGAGAGAGAAGTTAGAAGGGAAACATTTTTTTTACAATAACATTTTTTTTAAAAATGAAATAACTAGGAATCAATCTAACAAGGAAAATTTTTAAAAGCTTTTACATTGAAAGCAACAGTACCTTAAAAAAAGATTGAAGAAAATGGAAGATTTTTCCTTGTTCTTGCGTAGGTAGGATGAGAATAGTGAAAATAGCCATCCTTCCAATATTATTACAGGCTTAATGTAATCATGATCAAAATACAAAAATAGCATATCTCACAGAAATAAAGAACCCAGTCCTAAAATTCATTTAGAATCAGAAGAGACATAGAATAGCAAAAGCAATTCTCAGTAACAAAGGCAAGGCAGCAGGCACCATAATACCTGACTTACAATTATACAATGAAACTACTATGATAAAAATAACCAACATAGTAAATCCAAAAACAAAACAAAAATAAAGAAAAAATTAAGACCAAGAAAAACCAGATCTGAGATCAATGGTACAGACTAGCAGATGAAGAAAATAATTTCAAATATACAAATCCACCTTCTCTTTGAAAAAGTAGCCGAACACTTACACTGGAGAATAGATGTCTCTTTAACAAATAGTGCTGTAAAAAAAAACTAACTTTCTACATGCTGAAGATTACAATTAGAACCATGTCTTTCACCGTGCACTAAACTAAAATCAAAATGGATAAAAAAATTAAATATTAAAGCAGAAACATTAAATCTGCTGGAAAATACATTAGGTAGAACTTTAAAAGACATAAGATTTTATGAATAAATTGTACAGGAAATATCACAAAAAAGAGGTAGTATCTCATCATATTAAAAATCTTTTGCATACCAAAAGAAACCACCACAAGAGTGAAGAGGCAACCTTTACAGTGGGAAAATCTTTTGGCTATTTCTTCCTCAGAAAAAGGACTAATATCTGTAATATATAAATAAATATAAAAATCATGTTCCTAGATTTAAAAATCCAGTCCAAAAATGGGCTTCTGAAATGAACAGACCCTTCTCAGATGAAGAAGTAGAAACAACAAATAAACATATAAGTATTCAATATCACTGGTCTTTTGAGAGATGTAGCTTTAAACAGTGCTGAGATTCCATCTTCCTGTAGAAAGAATGGCTACCATCAAGACACCAACCAGTGATAAGTTGTGGCAGGGTGATGGAACACAGACAGGAACACTTCTCCACTGTTGGTGGAAGGGTATAGTTGTGAAATCACTATGGAAATCAGTGTGGACATTCCTCAAAAAATTAAAAGTAGAGGTTCCTTTTGACCCAACTTTGTATCTTCTTGTTATCTTCCCAAAAGATCTGAAAACATCACACCACGGAAATATATGCATACTTCTGCTTAAAAGGACACAGGATGAACTAGCTAAATCTTGAAAATAAGCTAAATGCCTATCAACTGATGAATGGATAAAGAAGATGTACTTTTCTTTGTGTAGTGAAGTACTACCATAAAGGATAAGCTTGAGACACTTCTAGCTAAATTGTTGCATCTTAAGACATTACTCTTAAGTGAAATAAATCAGGAGCACATGCTTGAGTATAGCTATTTCTCTAATGAACTAAAAGTATAAATAAGATATGAAATGTTTAATGGGTACTGGGAAATGGGAAGAAAATGTTCAAATGAGAAGGGAAACAAGAGAGAAAGAAAGAAGAGACTCAAAAAAGTATTTAAAAGCTTCTATAATTAAGATTGGGAAGGCCAGCAAGATAGCTCAGTGGACTAAGTGCTTGCGTAGGCAAGCACAGGGACTGGGGTTCCATCTCGGGTACCACATGTCCTACCGACCCCACCCCTGGCTCACTAAGCCAGCCACCAACACCAGGTGTGGTGGCTCATGCCTGCAACCCCAGTGCTGGGGAGGCTGAAAATAGGAGGATCATATGAGTCCAATCTGCATAGTAAGACCTTGCACCAAATACATTTTTTAAAAAATTAAGGTTGGAAATATGGACTGAAGTAGAAGAGGGGAATGAGGAAAGAAATAAGCAAGATATATCATGCATGTGCAAATTCCTTATCATCAATATTATCCTTATATTTATCTAAAATGTACCAATAAAATACACACACACACACACACACACATTTACAGAATGGACATTGTAGAAACATAGATGAGAAAACAGACAATACGCTTCTAAGTGGTTAAAGAAAAGAGGAGGAAAGCAGCAGTTGAGTTTGTGTGTCAGGATGAAGTATATAACATGTGAACACTGAAGGGATTTTTAGAGAAAGATCACCATGAGGTGGTTAGTTCGAGAAGGTGAATTCACTTCAAGCCTACACTGATGCAATGTTATCTAAAAACACTATGAAATTATAAAAAGCAGGAAATACAAAACATGCATTCAGTTATGATCTGGATTTGTAGTTCAATGTGACCTTGTAGAATTATTAAACTTTGGCATTGAAGACTTAGATTAATTTAGAAATAGAAAAATGCTTTTGAATCCTATGTGGTTTAACTTAAATTTAATGAACTTTTTGTATTGGAACACAGTAGAATTTCCAATAGATTTCATTTGATTTGCTTCTATTTTACACTAATCAATTTGCCCTATCATTTTTAAAGTTATCTTTCCTAGCAGTCAGAGCTGAATGAGACATAGACTGGTGACAGGTAAGTAACACATGATGTAGAGAGATAAACAAAGCATTATCTATAATATTAACACTCAACTTATTGTCATAATCTTCTTTCTCCTCTACCTTATTGAGTATTCCTCATTTAGTTGACCTAGTATTTATGATTAATGTGTAATATTTTACATATGTTTAAAAAGTACACTGTTATGGTCCCAAAATACACCTGTGCCTACAAGGTTCCTGCAGGTTAATGTCTTCTGCTGGGGAAAATGGCCTCATTTGCATTGACTTGCAATGAGCTCCTGCAGGCAAACACCTGAAGCCAATCATCTGTGTATACCCGCCTGCAGGCATAGGTGTGCTACTGGAGAGCCTGCAACTCTGTATTTCTATAATGTTTAGTCTTACATGCTGCGTGTAAGTAAAGTGAGTCATTGAGGCAATAGACTATGACCATGAGTTCTCATGGAAATGGGTCTGCATTTGGACAAGATGGATTTCTCCCAGTAAAGGTGATAGAAATAAAGATATAGTAAGAGGAGCGAGGTCCAAGAAAGTGAAGAGCAATAAGGATATGAAGATATAAAAAGATAGGCAGTCAATCAATAAGAATGAATCGAAAGATAGATTAAGCTTTGGGAATTCAGGGGAAAGAAAAACATAATACTTGATTTATAGAGGAATGCATTACCACTGTCTTTCAATAATATTAGTAGATTTGAGTATTGTGTTGTACCATTTATGTTTTTCCCATAAGTATGCTTTTCAAAATGCTCTTGGCCAAGTCATAAAAATTTATTCAGGTATATATTTAGGCCACAAACATTTATGAGTGTTTACTCTGTGGTAATATTGGGGAAGGAGATTTCTGATACAAAATAAATAATTAACGAACCTATTAGGGAAAAATGAGGAACAAAAATAACCATAAGATAATTTGGCTTTCTGTTACAAGGGACCTATTATTTTCTTAAAGCTCATACAGAAAACAATTATTTGTACTAGTTCTTTTTCTTGCCCCAAAGATTCAGTCCTCGATTTCCCTTCTCTCTACTTTCTTTCAGGTAATGTTAACCATTTCCTTGATTGCCAAGGTCATAAGTATTCTGATGACTCTAATCCCCCACATGTATCAAACTACCTATTTGGTATTTCCATTGGTAAGTCTCAGAGGCATCTCTAGGATTTTGTAAGTAAAACATGACTTTTGATACATGATCCAACACACACATGTACACACGTACATACATGCATGGACACAGACAGCCATATGCAAGCAGCTATTTCCTTGACTGTTTTTTACTTGGTAGCTTGGGCTAAAATTTTAAGCTTTCATTTCCTCTTAACTCCTCCTCCCATGTGTATTCAACATACAGTACCAAAAAGCACTATAGACTCTAATTTTCAAATTTATCACAAACTTGATTAGCTTTCATAACGCTCATTATTTTCCTTTAGTTTCAGCTTCCTTGTACCATTTTGCACCTACTTACTTCAGTAACTTAGCAAATGGTCTTCATGCTTTCATTCCTGAGCTTCTAACCTAACCCTTCCCAACTTGGGCAGGCAAGTGATCTTTTCAAATCTCAAAACAGGTCATGCCATTTCTCTCCTAAAAACTGTCAAGGGCTCACAGCCCTACCAAGTCATACTCAACACCACAGCCTTACAATGCTGTAGCTGTTCCATTTTCTCCATGGATCTCAAACTCCCCTTTCATTTCTGCCCTTCTCTCCACCTTAGCTTTCTTATGCGCTTGTATTCTACCCTGATTCAAAGAATGACCTTCACTGTCATCTTTACCATGTACGCTCTTCTCACAGAGGTCATATGGCTTTCTCCTGTATTTCATTCAGGAATATTCTGAAGTGCCCTCTCTCAAGAGGCACATAGCTGTTTGATTGTTTAACGTAATCCACTCACATTTTATGACCTGCATCCTTTCTTATGGGAATCTGAGCTTCACCCTTAATAACATGGAATTTATGCTGTATGTGGTATTTTCTTGCCTCTTTCCAAGATATTCAGCTTCAAAAAGGCTAAAAACTTCTTTTATATCTTCAGTGCTGCTTCCCTGAGTCGGAAAAGGTGCTTTGAACATAGTGAGCACCAGATAAACATTTTGGGATGTACGGGTGTAAGACATTCCAGAAATGGATGGTGGTTAAGAGCATGGAGGTGTGACCAGAACAGGGCATTCACAGATGGCTAATAGTTCTCTGTGGACAGAGCATTCTGAAATTATTATAAAGATCAAGGTAATTGTGCAAATTCCATCTACACCTGGAAACTGGACCAAATGAAATGAAACAAATGAGTAGAACTAAAACTTGCTTGTGAACCTTTGCACAATTTCCATTATTTCCACAGTCTTTGTAATAACTGCACTGAAAATAGAAGGAAAATGCTTTCATCAAAGCATTAATTAAGTGTGCCATCTTTCAAGTGTTCATGAGTGTCTCTGTCATTGACAATATCATGATGCATAAGTAAAGGTGGGACTAAAATCCCCAGGTGTGACAGACAATCCTCGTGCCAACAAATAGAAGCTTAGCCAAACTCTCATATTTAAGACTCATCACATTCTGTGGCCTAGTCTCTTCATCTCTTTGGCTGCATGGAGCCTTACCTCAAACCGTGCTTCCTGATGTTGCCTGATACTTGCCAGGTAAATCTACCTATTGCTGTCAAATCTGGGGTTTTTCACAGTTGTGCTGCAGCACATTCACATTCCCTTGTCCACTCTGTTGGAATTTACTTCCCAGCTATCCCTCTGTCCTCAATCATGTCGAACACCACCATCATCCAGTTCTCAGTGGCCTAAGAAGCAGGAGGGAATGTGAGGCATGCACAGTATGGCCACAGTTCTTGAATCATTTCATCTCCGTCTCATGTAGAATTTACAAGTGAATTAGATATAGCAGTTTGGAAGCAGAGAACAATATCCATCACAAGATTTATAGCTTGATAATTATTTGGACCCTTGCCTTTTGTCATGTTTAGAGAAACAACTATAGTGGACTGATACGGCAATCTAGAGAGTCCCATCCACAATCCTACAGTGAAACAAGGTGGAATTTCTGTGTCACACTGACTTCTAACCAAGAAACAATCTTGGGAAGGGTCTGGTATTTGCAAAACTATGAATTTTGCAAATTGAAATCTCAGTGAAAAAAATGGCCTGCCATTCTTCTTGCTATTATGTTCCTAGTACCTAGCTTGTCTTACAGAAAAATTTTAACCAGCATTTTAATTAATTATTAATCTCAGCTCCACTCCTAGGCAATCAACTGATAAAAGATGGGGATTTGGCTAAATGTTCAGGCAGGTACAGCCTTGCTTCATACAACTGTGACTTTGAAGATATTTGAGAGCTTGTTTGGTTCACATCATAGCAACCAGACATGTGTTGCTCATGAGAATGTAAAAGATAGTTGGTAAAACTAAGGCCCTGAGTTTAATTTTAAAAAATATTATTTGTATTTCATAACCCCATAACACTTGTGGTTACTATATTGATAATATATAACATAATACTCCAAGTAAAGTATCCTTTTCATTGTTTATTTCACAATATATAGAGTTTAACCAGTCAATAAACTCATTTATTCAAAACACACGAAAAAAAGCATTAAGATTCTCTGCAATGTACTGTACCTATTTATAGGAAAAAATACCTGGAAATGTATTCTTTTTCCCAAAGGTTTTGCTTGAATTTCCTGTCAACACTTTTTTGGTATCTACAAGAACCTATTGAATTGAAAAAAACATAAATTTTTAAAGTTAGAACAAAATAAAGTCATTAATGAAATCATTAAACTGTCGAAATTCCTAACCATAAAGCACTGAGCAAAACAACATATGTCTAACATTTCTCTTTTATTGTGTGCGTGAAGAGATGGCAAAGAAAATTGTCTATAATTTCCCTTCATGACAAAAAGAAAAAAATTCTCCCAGACACAGGAATGGTGATGTGCTCTTATTTTCTATTAATCCATTCACTTTAAGAAGACAATGAGGAAAAGGACGTTTCTTGACTGTACTCCAAATTCCACTCCACTTTGTCTGAGCACAGTGCGTTTATTAGGTTTCTGGGGACGTTCTCACAGGGTCCCTTGCAGCTGTACAAACTGGCTCCTGTCCTCCACCCTTTGGCAAGTTCATCTTAAAAGTTACGACTTGCTCCCCCTCAACATTCTCTGTCCTTTATTGTAAAATCCCAAACTACCTCCCACTTTCACCTGAGTTCACAAAGAATTTTTATTGGCAAACTAAATAAAACCAAGAATATCCATTGACTATTTTAAATACCACTTTGTATAAAGTATGGGATCCTACTGGAGGACTTTTATCTCCTTTCACGTCGGTGGCAACAACGTGGTGAATTTCGTGGCACTGGGTGAAAAACCAAGCCATATAAGCTGTGTGTAAAGAGGTGATAGGGAACTTTCTGAATGTACATTTGAGGAGATATTTAAAATTTGCATGGCACACAACTTATAGGAAGGAGTAGTCCTCCCCTTCCTTTGTAAACTAATATTAATTAGGACTGGGATCTGTACATTTCATTAGCGATAAAATATCTGCACTGACCTCTGAGTACTGTACTCACTATTTAATTTTCTTCTTTGCTTTTGTTTTTGTGGCTGGCTCAACCCACCCTGGAGGTGGGGTCACCACGTCATGTGGTGCTAGGGATCGAATCACTGGGGATCAGTAGAATATTTGAAACAAGCGAAAAAAAACATTCTTCCACATTTTACCCTGGCTCTTTGTTCTTTGCCAAATATATAATATGGTTTCTACTAATACAAGGCACACGAGTCCCAAAACTCTCCCTGGTGTTTCAATGAATTCTAACTAACATTTCACTAGACCAGGATTTCTTTGAAGACAGGACCATTTCTTATGTGCTGTTTATATTTAAGGGCCCAGTAGAAAACTGATTATTAGGGATCACTGCATACAAGAATTAGTTAATAAACTTCCAGCTGACTTTTAGAATGTGACGACTAAAACTATCTGCTTCTTACGCCGATTCCATTTTCAGTTGATTTTCCTTTTAAACGTCTAATATCATGTCATTCCATTCCACTCTATGTTAGCAATCTCAAATCATTTTTGATTAGAAACCTGTCTTCATTCTTTTGACAAATACATGTCAAATTCTGCCCATCTTTAAATAGCACAGAGTCACATCTCTCTCATCTTCTCATCCCCGCTGCCAGTATCCTATCTAAAGCCTACACTAACGCCACAGGCTGGACTGTGTTCCTCTGAAATTTCTCTGTGAGCGCCTTAACTCCCAATGCAACTGCTCGCTGTTGGACATAGAGACTGTAAGGCGTTATTGAAGGTTAAATGAGACAGAAGATGTGACTGAGTGAATGTTCTTCTAAATGACAATTGAGAGTTCCTTTGTGCTAACCTCTTCCTATATCCCATGTTCCCTCAAAGAGGTCAAAGGTCAAGTGAGAGGCTGGCTCATGAGACAGGCAACAGGCCAGCCAGAAAGACCGCATCAGAACACAGCCGTTCCGCTAGCCAGAAAATAAATGTCTACTATTCTTGTTGTGTAGTCTATGATGTTACAGTAGCCCTAGCAGATTAGGACTACATTGTTTTTTTTCTGGAATAATATCAGTTTCTTCATTGGGATCATGGTTAGGACTTCTTTTAACTAGGGTGGCGGGATTGGATATCTCGGGACACTGCACTCATTTTGTGCTCGAATATATCTAATACCTTCTCATTTTTATAAGACATAGAAGTGAATAAATAATCAGACATAACATGCCAGTCACAAAGCACACTTTTCACTATATGACATTTAATATTTATAATCGTGCTAAGTATGTGATATAATTTTCAGTTCCTCAAAATGCAAAGTAAGTTGTTTGTGCTATTGAGCTGGGTAATGACAGAGCCAGGGCATGAGATCAGACTTTCCTAATCCAAAGGTCATAATTTAAGTACTACTGTTTCATAAATTTCCTCAACTTGCCATGAAAGGAATGGAGAAATTAACTGAAAGTTAACTATAGTAATTCAGATTAAGTGTGTCTGATGTGGTTAGTTTCGAGTAAAAGATTAATGAACATAATCTGAAGACATACCACAGGCAAAAGTCAATTGGATATCAGGGTGAGTTCTAAATTATTGAATGCAGCCCAGTTTACCACTTTAATGAAAATCTCAACTTCCTAAGTCCATCTCAATAGATGTTCACTTGATTTTTATCACATGTAGCAGGTATTATATCACGTTCTTTAAAATTTATTAATTGGATTTTATAGATGATTGACTTCTTTAAAACACAACTTAAAAATGTAACAGTGCCATTCTAAATACTCTAAAAAAGATGATGATGTTTTCCTAAGTAGCTATTCTTTACTCTCTTGTTCAGTTTACTAAACAACCCTACTATGTTTGGTCTAACCTAGTTAAGATCCTAATGTGTAGAGGCCTTCTTTTCCTAACTAGATAATCAAAATGTTAGGAACCTCTACTTCCTATGAAATTTCCTCAGTGTCTTCCCTATGTCAAGTGCTCAATGACTGTTAATAGGAATCACAAATATAGTGGAAATCCTTAGTTTTGTTTGGTAAAATTAACTTCTTGAAAAGTGGTAGATTTTGTTTGTATCATCTTGGAGAAAATAATTCAGTACTTAATTTTCAGCAAAAATTTTAACTTGGGGCCAGAGAGATGGCTCAGTAGAATAAGTGCTTGCCTGGCAAGAGTGCAAGGACCTGAGTTCAACCACTGGTTCCACAAAAAACAATTAATAATAATAATAATAATAATAATAATTTACACTTGAATGAGTGCTTATAAAAATTTTCTAGTCAAGAATAATATATTTAATTCTACAGCTAAGTGGTTTACAATTAATTTATTTATTAACTTAATTGATAACTTATTTATTTAACTTATTTAGTAACATCTGTCCAACTACTTCAAAAGTCATTATTTAATCAAAACTCAAATTATAAAAATGTATAGTAAAATAACATCAAAATGAGGATCACACACAAAATGTGTAGATGCCTACCAGCTACATCCCAGCTATATAACTTTGTCTATATAACTATCCCTGCTATATAACTTTATGAATAGTCACATAGAAATAGATGTGCTACTGGCCAAGCTACAGACCTTTTAAGAATTTTTTACTCCCCAAATGACTCATTTTTCTGAAGCTAAGATTATAAGTTTCATTATTATAAAACACAAATATTATTAAAGTATTGTTAAATAAGACATATAAAATGACATTGTTGGGCTGGCGAGATGGCTCAGTGGTCTAAAGCACCTACTTGGAACAAGCTGAAC
>NDGM010930445.1:0-10570 GCA_002564305.1 Octomys mimax
CGGGGATTGAACTCAGGCCCTTGCACTTGCCAGGGAAGCCCATATTCCACTGAGCCATCTCCCTGGCCCATTTTCTTTATATGTAACATGTAAACTTATATGTGGCAGTCTAGATGGATTTTGTTGATAGCTGCCACAGTGTAAGATTACATTGCTATAGTGTTACCTGCATCGATAAGCAAACTCCCTGAGGTTGAATAAGCTGGGCTTTTATTTTAGTTTCTTTCCAAAGAGTAGCTATGATGTATTTCAAGATAGTTTAAAACTATTTCTTGGGTCTGGGGAGATAGCTCAGTGGCCCACAGCTCCTGCGTAGGTAAGTTTAAGCAAGTGCCGGTTTATTCCCCAGCACCACATGCCACACCAGCCCCGCCCCCAGGAAGGGCTGAGCCCTTCCCCAAAATAGTATTTCTGATAATGATTATGACAATGACAATATTTAGATTTTAAAAATATATGAAAAATAAGGAGACTGTATATCTAATAGGCAACTATCAAATAATCTGTATATGATACTGGAATTCACTTCTGGATATAGATCATCATTATTAGGGCTAGAGATAGGATCTAGAGCTTCCCAGGCAGGCGCTTATGCTGCTGAACTGTATCTCCAGCCCTAGGACCCGGGGCTTTGCGATCCTGGCAAGCCTTTACTCTCTGTGCTACACCCCCAGCACATCCTGGATGTGTTTTCAGCGAGGCTCCATGGCTACCGGAGGAGCCCTGGGATGCGGAGACTCCGCCTTACGTCCCTGACTTCTCATCGCTCCAATCCGGAATGGGCTCACCTGATGTCTGGGGCGTCCCACGATGGATGGGAATACAGCCCTGGGGGCGTCGTCCCCCGCAAAGCCGGCCTTGCACAGCCCAGAGCCATTGTCACACACCAGGGCAGTGCTGTCCTCTTCTTCGCACATAGCTGGCGCTGCTTCAAGGGGTTCTGTGGAGAATATGGAGCGGTACTGGCGCAGCTGCCCGGGCGGGCTTCTCCCCTCTGCAGACTGGGCATGGGCCCCTGCTGGGTTCTGCTGGCTGGCCTCCCCCACCAGCTCTTTTATGTTTTTTGTTTTGTTTTGTTTTGTTGTTTTTCCGGAACCGGGGATTGAACTCAGGCCCTTGCACTTGCCAGGGAAGCGCTTATCCCACTGAACTATCTCCTTGGCCCTGAGCCATCTCCTCACCCCCCCCCCAGCTCTTAACACTGCCTGTATCTTGAAGTATTTTCCTTAGGCAATAAGCTGCCGTTTTGGTTGCCATGTGCACCACGGGCCTGCCACACGTGCTCCTCCACCCTTTAAGGATGGGTTGAAAGAGTAAAGGCACGGGCAGTAAAGGCCCATATATATAATTTGAAAGAGAAAAATGATAAACAATGAAATCAAGTTTCTAAACAGGTTAGTGGGACAGCTACACTAATTGGTACATTGCATATTGTTGTGTTCATTTAGTTAATAAGAATACAAGATATAGGCATGATATTATATATATATGTATATATATATACATATATATATATGTATATATATATAGTTTTTATCATTATTTTTGCAGTGTTCGAGATTGAGCCCAGGATCTCACTCATGCTAGGCAAGTGCTCTATCACTGGGTAAGTATCTCCAGCTTCAATTTTTGTTTCAAGTTGGTGAACTTTAAACATTATGATACAGATAAAAAGCCAATTCTCTAAAAGTTCAGAGAAGTTGAAGAAAACAGCCCTTACAGTTGGAGTTCTACCAGACCAACACTACAAAATCAAAACTGCATTACCCACATGCCCAAAACGTCCAGAGCAGAGCTTCGGGGAGCAGAGCCCTTTGAACAAATGAACGGAAACCTCAGTGGAGATGATGTGTGTTGAGATCAGGGCGTGGAACGGTAGCCCTGACTGAGAACGGGGAACTCAGGGCCACAGAGCTTGCTGGGCAGAGTGACTGCAAGCTGCGACTTAAAGTCACGGGGCTTGGATCTGCGTTCAGGCTCTACCATTCTCAATTTATTTAACATCTCTGAATTACTGTTTTTTAAACCATGAAACCGCAACGATACACATACATAAAGTCTTTTATCAGAGACTCGATTTTAAAAAGCTAAAACAATTCGTAGTGGCATATCTGCTGCAAGTTCTCAACACATCAGGTTCATTTTCATTACTAGCAGCAGCTTCAAATTACGGTCATTGCCAAGTTATTTTGTTTCTAATTTCAGCTTTCTTTCCACATAGCTCCAGGATTAGAATTGTTTGGCAAAACAGAAACTGGGACTTCTCAATGGCTTGCCCATTTCTTTCTCACTGTCCTTTCTAGATAACTAAATTATATTTTTTTTCTACTTCCTAGAAGATAAATAACAGAAAAAAAGAAACAAAACAAAATCATGAGAAGATATTCAGGGTATTTGTCAGAGGCAGCTGGCATCAAAGGACCAGGAGGCAGCTAGTGAACGGGCTAGGCTTGCTCTCCAAACCAAAAGAAAGGGCCGAAACAAGATGAAATATTGGGAATTAGGATGCTCTCTGAAAATGGGGAGGGATAGCCTAAAGTTCCTTTTTGTTGGGTAGGATGATTTGGGATGAGTGTTTGAACATATTCAGAAAAAAAGTAGGCTGACACACAGCGTGAGCAAGAATGTGAGGGAAAAAAAAATCCTTAAAACTCAGTAAATATGTTTATATTTGGCAAAAGAGATCTAGGAAGAATTTTATGATCCCTAAAAGAATCACTGTCCTTAGAGAAGTCTCTGTGTCCCCAAAGAGAGTGCAGACCCAGGGGGGTCAACTCTTATCTAACCTGAATGGGCAGCTTGGTTTGGAGCAAAGCATTTCCTAATTAGGTAAAACACGCTTGCTCCAGCATCTGCGTTTGGAACTGCACTGGGGTCAGGGGGTTTGCTCCATCCCAGAGGACTGCATCTGGTGCCAAAAATGAGTAGCTAGTGGGAGGGGAGAGAGTAAGTACGTCGCATTTCCCATCTTGTTGGTTTTAAATCACAAACCATATTTAGTCATGAATCATAAAACGGAAGGAAAAGTCTTAGCTTGAAAGCTTCAGCTCTAGCTGAACCTGCAAAGCCCTGATTTATAGAGAAAATCAGTGTGGGGTGGCAGGGCTGGCTCTATGGCCACACTCACCCCAAGAAGCAGAGAGGAACTGGAGCCCAAGATAAATGCAAACCAGACCTCCCCTCCGCTGGCAGAGACCCACAGCTGCAGAGCTGTCAGATGCACGCTCTGCGGTAAGGCTGCCTGCTAAATTTCGATGCAAATGACCACTACGCAGATGCTGGGAAGTAAGCTTGCAGCTGCATGGAGATACTTAGGTCTAATATGGGACACTGCTGCCTAGAGCCGGGGCATCCCACAGGGGGTACACAAATCCAGCCAAAACCAGAGGAGACAGTTGTCCTCACTTTTAAATTCCACTTACAATCACATCAGCTGCACCAATTTAAAACATAGAAAAATCCACCCGCCAAATCTGAACTACAAACAATTCCAAAAGTTTTGCCTAAAAATAGATAAATAACTTTCTATAAAAAGCAAGACTTCATATCTATTCTGTGCTGCAAATCAGGGCTGCTATTCAGAATAAACAGACTTCACAGGTCACATGCACGAATAAAATTTCATTCCCTCTCCCTCTCCACTTCCACCACCACATCAGACAGTTTATTATCCTTGATTTTAATATTAGATCATTAGAGTAAAATTCTATAATTGTTTAGAGCTCCAATCAAAAGTATTAGAGTGTGGAATCCCATCCGAATCCCTGCGAATGTCTGATTATCCTGGTGCATAAAAGAGCTGCCAGGATCACCAAGTTGCAGCCTTGTGCTGGAGCCACTTACCCTGATGGTGCTTGCCTGGGCTTCTCCTCCCTGGGTGGGTGGCGTCCAGGAAGCAGGAGGCAGCAGGGTTATATGGCCCCTTGGCCTGCTCCCCTCCCACTTGCTTCCCAAACAAGGAGCAAAGACAGACTGGAGCCCAGCGTTCTGTCTAACACAACCATATAGGGACCTCAGCACAAAACTCTCTAATCTGGGTGGCCAAAGGCCTGGGTCTCATCCACTGCATTCCAGTGCTCTGCTCATGAAACCAGAGGCAGCTCAGCTGCTTGTGGGAGATCAGCAGCCCAAGCCTTCAGCACAGCTGCGGGGATGCCGAAGATGTGGGCTAGTGTGCTGGGGCAGATGCAGCCCGCACATCCCTCGAAGAGTGCCAGCCTGCTGTCAGCTTGGCCTTCTAGGCCATTAGCTGGTAACTGAGAGCAGCACAGGGCTGCCTCTGAACTCCAGGGAAGTCACTTTTTACACTTTCCTACAAAGATGGCTCAGAATGAAGAAAAATGTTTCTTCAGTTGTCCATAAATATTCAGAGGGAGTGATGATCGTTTTATGGTAGTTACTCTGTAATTATAAATCAGGTCTAGGGTTTGAAGTGCAGAGACAAGGTGGACCAGCCTGTTTCACAAAGAGCAACTTGGCAACTAGCATCATCCCAACTGCTTAATCCACGGGCACATTAGATATGTCAATCAGTTTGTCACTTACCAGTTTAGCAGTATGAGTAAGGGCCATCCTTTGGCCCAAGAGATTATTCGGCATCTTGTCATAGAAATAGTTTGAGAGAAAAGAGGATGTACAGGGAAAGCCTCCTAGATTGCCTCCACCCACAAATCCACTTGACAAGAAGGGAGATCAGAGGATGCTGTCATTTGTCCAAGACATCAGGTCTCATTCTCAAGTGCCACAGTTGGCTTCTATGGCTTTACGTCTCTCAACTACCCTCATCCACACCAAGTGTGAAGTGAGTTCATAATAGACATATTTTCGATGGATACCATAAGTCTTTCTGAACTGCTGACATGATAGAAAAAGTCCTCAAATGAATGGCTTTATTTTACAGCTGAGATAATCTTCACTGGTGTCATGATGTCTTATCTGTTTTATTTTGGCATATACTTATGTAAATGCACATTTATCTTTGAGAACTTGGCTCTTAGTCATTAGGAAAATTTAAAGGTTATGACTAACATGACATACTTTTTCTGTATTGCTCAGGATTTTGTTAGCTGTGGGTAATTTCTACCTACCACAACACACAACTGTCCGATGTTTTGTCTGATGTTCAAATGTGAAGACTGTACAGTACAGCATAAATTTGGGTATTTGGGGTTAATATAATAGTTTTCTTCACAGAGCTCATGTTTTCTTGGTTTAGTAAAGGTAGGATCCCTTCCACTTCCATCCCAGGCAGGAACTGTGTAAATCTATGAAATGACAGGTTTTAAAAAAACCGAAAAGAAAAGGATTTTGATAGCCTACTAATGCGTATGTCATTTCTTTTATGACTGTCGTGTACAACCATGGCCATGGCAATAATAACACGATGAGGATATAAAGGGAACTCATGGCTGAGTTTTTCTTACAAGTTTTATTTTTAAAAGCATAAAAATAAATCTATGACATTAACCAGGGAGGACTTGTAACTGAAAATATATTTCTGAACAAGTGATTAATGATTTCATTGTCTAAGTTAGAGATTTATCCTTGCGCGTCCAATCCAAGTCTCTTCAGTGAGAGAAAACAGCATTGGATGAGTATATGTATGTGCGAAGAAATACCCACTCAAGTGGCTCCATTTCTCCAGGGGCTGACAGCTGAG
The DNA here is from genome assembly GCA_002564305.1 of Octomys mimax. NCBI lineage: Eukaryota > Metazoa > Chordata > Mammalia > Rodentia > Octodontidae > Octomys > Octomys mimax. The sequence continues at coordinate 5,660 of NDGM010930445.1, forward strand.
TATCCAACGAGTTATGGAGCAATTAGAAAAGCAGCAGCGTCTGGAGAGTTGGTTGTGATTCAGGAAACTATAAAATAAATTCCAACTATAAGCACACATTCAAAAGCCATCTCCACAAGTGTTGTTCTGCAAACTTCACATGCCGTCTCCGTGACATTATTTAGTAATGATTTACTGAGAATCCCTCAAGAACGCAGGCAGTCATAATCTTCTTTGGGGCTCAGTCCAGAACTGAATACATGAAGGTGCTCATCTGCCACAAGGCCAGTGCAGTTGCCACAAGTCACATGTGACTACCAACCAGTATAATGTATGTGGGGATTTGATTTTTAAAATCTTATTTAGTCTTCATTAAATTTCAATTTGAATAGCTGTGTATTACTCATGACTACTGCATTAGAAGGCACAAGAAAAGCAAGTAAGCTTTTTATTTTTTCAGTACCAGGGATCAAACTCAGGACCTTGCACTTTCAGGGCAGGCACTTATCCCACTGACCTATCTCCTCAGCCCACAAGTAAGCCTTAAACTTACTTTCTGTGGCTGCCACAGAAATCCCCAAAAGAACTGTTAGTCAACCCAGTGCCCAGACTACACTCCAGGACTGATTAAAACAGAGGAAGTGGCACAGGAAGCAGACACCCCATGTGTAGCCAACCATGACACCCTTCCCAGTAGGACAGGGTTCTGAAAAGCAAGGCCCATGCATTCTCTGCATCAAAACCAAGAGCTGAGTGTGCTAGTGACGCACAAGTCCTCGCAACACACTCCTGAACCACATACTTTGGAATCACTTTTTTTTTTTTTTTTTTCCTTTTGAAACAGGGTCTCACTATGTAGTTCATGCTGACCTTGAACTCACTTTGTAGCCAAGACTGGTCTTGAACTTGCAGTGATCCTCCTGCCTCAGTCTCCTGAATCTTGGGTTTACCGGCATTTGTGACCACAACCACTCTGAAATCACTTTTTTAAAGTGACACCTTGACATCACTTTTCTGTATTATTAATATCACATAAATCAATATATGTTTGTTGCAGATAATGAACCAATATTGATACATGATTTAATTATTTATTTATTTTTGTGGCCTACTCAGCCTGCTCTAGGGGCAGGGCCAATGCGACCTGTGGTGCCAGGGATCGAATTATGGTCCCTGAGCTTGCCTAAGCTTGCCTCTTTTATTTATTTATTTATTCATTTATTTTGCAGTACTGAGGACTGAACTCAGGACCTTGAACTTCCTAGGCAAACACTTAAGCTGCTGAATTATATCCTTAGTCCCCTAAGCTTGCCTAAGTAGGTGCTTTAGACCTCTGAGCTATCTTATTAGCCCTAATACATGATTATTAACTAAAGTCCATACTTGATTCGTATTTCATTAGTTCTTATCTACTGTTCCTTTTTGGTTGCAGGATCCCATTTAGGACACCACACTGTACTCACTCTCGTGTCCTTAGGTTCTCCGTGGCTGCAGGGTTTTAGACTTCTCTAACTTTTAACAACTTTGACCATTTTGAGTAGCACTGGGCATTTTGTAAAATGCCCCTCAATTTAGGCTTGATGTTTTCCCAATGACCAGAGTGAGGTTGTGTTTTGGGGGAAGAGCCTGGAGATGAAATACAGCACCGTCTGATTACTTTGACCAAGGGTGCCGATTACCAGGTGACTCAGCGCCAGTGATGACCTGACTCGCCTGCCTGCTGCTGGGCAGACTCCTCTTCCCCTAGGCCTTCCATACTGTACTCTTTTGATGGGTGGTTATTATGGACAACTCCACTTAAAGAATTGGGATTTACATTTCACTTCTTGGAGGGCAGAATATCTATGTAAACTGTCTAGAATGCGATTAGTTTTTCAGAGGATCCTCTGTGATTCTTATTCGTACCAAAATTTGAGTCGCTCACTGTGTTACTCAGTTTTTTCATTGCTAAGACAAAAATACCTGATGCCCAGAAGTTAAAGGAGGAGAAATTTACTTTGGCTCAAAGCTTTAAGGCCTTGGTCCATCATAGCTAGGTAGCTCCCAGGCATACACACCATGGTGAAAAGATGGGGCAGAGCTCAGCTGCCTGTGGTGGGGAAGTGGAGCAGAAGATCAGCACAGGGAGCAAGGAGGCAGACACTGATCCCGTGGATGATCAGTGCATCCACGACCCTGGAGGCCAGGCCTCCATGACGCCCCGGAGGTGCCCAAAGTCTGCCCTGCCAGGCTGTTGGGTGGATCCCCGGCCAATCATATGGACACTGCTCCCTAACTGACACTCTCAAATGAGCTGCTGAAGGAGAGGAAGCACCATGATGTGCTGGGGCTCCTTCCAGCTGCACTCTGATTCCCTTGAGTGTGGATGAGATGGAGAATGGCTGAGTTTGCTGGCCCTCTGTGAAAGCGAGCTGAGAGTTAGTTATTTAGTCTAGAAACCAAACCACAGACTTGCTGGACACAAAACAGAGAATAAATATAGAATTGTTGATATTATCACCATGGAGTGCTTGGCAGTTGGATCACAGCATATTGGAGGAGTAATGCAAAACCATAGCAAGAAGCAGATAGGTAGTGTCTTGGACTAAATCTCAGATGCTGTGGAGGAAAAACTAAAGAAGGGAAAGCATCAGCTCTATCAGCTAAAGGAATGGGTGTGTTGTGGGGGGAAGAATTCTAGAATGCACATGGCTGTGTGCAGAGGGCCACCAGGCACAGGGTACTTCAGGGCTAGAATACCATAATCAATAGCAATGACAAACATTTACAAAGCATTTCGTATATAGCAGGCACTCATATAGCAGCATTTGCTTTCAACTCTACTATTAATAATAGATTCATTTTCAATTACACTCTGGAGCCTGACAGGGTTTAAATAAACTTACCATTACTTCAGATTGCCTTAAGACTCAGCAGGCCAGCGGGATAACTCAGCGGTCTAAAGCGCCTGCTTAGGCAAGCACACAGGGACCGTGGTTCGATGCTTGGCACTATACACTGCACCAGCTCAGTCTCCAGGGCCTGCTGAGCCTGCCAGAGTCTGGCACAGTGGCGCAAGCCTGTAATCCCAGCACTGGCGAGGCTGAAAGCAGGAGGATCACCACGGGTCCAAACTGTGCAGTGAGAGCCTGCAACAAGCAAATGCATTAAAAAGAAAAAAATCCAGTGAGGCTTCTGAGATGGCATGAGGCCTGCCTCAGTGCACCATGGTGTGAAGAAGCGCGAGCACCTTTCACGTTCCTGGGGAAGGCATAACTGGCACGTATGCATTGTGTCTACCACAAAACAGCTTCCATTCATCTGCATTCAGAAAAATAAGCTAACGTCTCCAAGAAATAAATAGTGTGGAGGACAGATTGTCGTGTGGGTAGTGAGGCCCACATCCATCCATTTGTTGGAAGCAAGATGCTTTCAGGGCTTCTGTAGACAGGATTCCTGTGTTGTGTGGGGAATTGGAGGACTGTTCCAGTACGTTTTTTCTCTGCCTCTCCAATCTTTTGATACAGAAACATGACAACATGCAGACTCAGGATGTGACTGCTCTTCTCTGTATCTTTATCTGTATCAGTTTGACGAATATACAGTGTGCAGCTATCCAAGAGTGACACTTTTCTCATTCTGGAGGTTTACACATATCAGCAGAAAACAGTACAGGCAAGAAGAAAGATACCTGGGAGTAAGAGAAAGATCACCAGTGGTGTGGACATCCACGGTACTGATGCTACCCCCAATAAGCTGTTGTAGCCCTGGACATGATTTTTCTATCTCTGGGTCTCAGTTACTTTCCCCACAATCAAGATTTGAGGTTAATTTGCTTCTAAGTAGTCTTCTGATTCTGACATTATATGCAAACTTCCCTTGGTCTTTGTCCTCAAAGCCTGCTAAATCTCAGCAAGAAAGTACTAGGCATTATTACTTAAAATTACAGATTCTGAAGCTAAAATTTGTTATTGGTGCTCCAAAGTATGAGCAAGAGGATTATTACTATTGCACTGATTGTCTTTCTACCTCTTTATTTCTTTAGGTGTGCACAACCTAGATGTGGCAATTTTGCCATCTGTCACTCATCAATGTCCCAAAATCTAGAACAAAGTTTGCATATTCAGTTGCTTATTAGGGCAGGAATGACTGAAAGATCAATGATCCTTCTGCAGAACAGGTGACCAACACCCCTAAGTTCTTGTCTACAACTGCTGTGATAATTGGGGTTACTAACATGTCTACTTTTTAAGAGAAAGTAGAAATTATAACTTTTATGCAGTATTCCCTTGTTTTAAAATGATAGCAACTCTTTTTTTGCCATCTCAGTCCCGCCTGGGGACAGGACTAGTGTGGCACGTGGTGCCAGAGATAGACCCAAAGTCCCTGCGCTTGCCTAAGCTTGCCTAGGCAGGCGCTTTAGACCACTGAGCTATCTTACCAGCCCATAACAATAGCAACTATTCACATTTTTTTAAATGGTGACTGTCTAAAGGATTCCTTTCTGTTGGTCTAGTTTGTAAGCTCTGATCTCCAAGCATTGCTGGCCAGTTCAGTTAGAATTAGAGTGTTTCCAACACTCCATCCTTCTACATTCAATAGGTGATTAATTGAAGGGCAGAATTATGAAATGCTTTCAAAGAGAACCAGAGACAGTTTGAGCTGAGGATATTATAGATATGCATCCTCCTACCTGGACACTGCCAGCTACTTAGATGTGGTTCTGCAACTTTCTTTTGGGAAGGAAGTTGTACTGAAAGCTGTTGAATCATGCTCTTTGATGAGTATATTACAGACAGCAACCCCTCAGTTCCCAAACTCGGTGCTCTTGTGATTCTGGTTGCAAACTAAACCAGACTAGGACTGAATAACATTTCCCGACAAGGTCAACACTGAGAGCAGAATCATGAGGAACCACTGTGTATCCTGAGTGTTTGAACATAAGGTGTCATG
>NDGM010930485.1:0-11994 GCA_002564305.1 Octomys mimax
TAGGTAACAGTTCTCAATTGCATTATTTCTAGGGAAATGTAAGCTAGGAAAATGTGGACCTTTGGTGGCCAACAAGACAAGAAGAGACTTTCAAGTTGCCAATAAGCATTTTATCACTTGACTCTTGGTTTGGTTGTTCCTGCCATTATTACAATGTAGGATATGAAACAAATCTGAGATTATGCATTCAGGAAATGAAATGGATTTGGGACCATAAAGCCTACAAAATGCAATTTAACATTTTCTCTCTTTGTGTTTATTAGCTTATTAAAAAGTTATTTTCTTTCAAACATCCTTTATTGAAACAAAGTGAACTGCTCTGGAACCAGCAAAACTATGAGAATGGGTGTTCTCTGAGGGACCACAGCCTATAAGCAAGCCAGTAAGTCCCTTTTTTCTTTTTCTTTTTAATGAAAATCTGCCTACAGCCTTTGGCATCCTGCAGGAATTTGGAAAGAACTTTGGGAGTCCGGGTGTCCAGTTCTCCTTCCTGGGTGCTGTCTCAAAACTCAGTCTCCTTATCTTAAAGCAGAAATAAGAACATACACCTCCCTATCCTTCCAGAGATTGCCTGAAAGATCTTAGAGAGGGTAGAGGTCAAGAGGAGGGCAGGGAAGAGATAGGCCTCAAAGACAGTACCCTGGGGCTGCAAAACAAATACATGCATGTGAGCTGCAGACTCTGACCTCTGCATCTCAAACTGCAGAGACTTTAAAGGAACTTTAGAGATACAAGTTCAACCCATTCTTCTCATAGTTGGAGCCACGGAGGCTCAGCAGGAGGCAGGAAAATGTCTAAGAATCAGAGGCTGAGCAGGGGGTGGGAGCGGGGATGGGGACCAAGCTTCTTAGCAAACAAGGGCACTGCAAAACTATGTCAAACACATTCCTTGGTTCCTACTCTTGTAGAGCTTTGATATTCACCAGTGGTCTTGTTGTAGGTGGACAATTAGAACTGAGGGCCATCTTTTGTAAGAAGAGCCAAAGAAGTAGCAGAGAAACACAGTGGCAACAGACAAGGACAGCTTTCAGTGCTCCAATAGCCCAAGGATGGGGTTGCATGACTTGTACAGGATCTATGATTGCCTAGGCAAAATGGCGGGACTGGAGTTGCAACACAAGGTGGCCAGTTGTCAGGAAAAGCATCTTACCCTCTGATGTCCAAGATCCACAGGACAGCATCACAGAATAGAACAGACTTTCTCTAAAAGAACCCCAGGAACATGAAGAACCATGCTCCATAGAGCTTATCCTGATGGTGTCCTCTACCCAATGCTATGCCATAACTCAAACCTTTCAGTTAATGGAGTCTTGGAGGCTTTTGTTGACTGGTTTCCTCCAAAATATGTCAGTTTGATGTAGTTTTGAATTTTGCAAACATTATTTGTCAGCCTAAAGTGGTACCACTAAGGTACTCAGGAAAACTCCCTTCCATGTGTCTGGTCCTTCATATTCTCTCTCTCTCTCTCTCTCTCTCTCTCTCTCTCTCTCTCTCTCTCTCTATGTCTATGTTTCTATGTCTGTCTCCCTCTCTCTGTCTCTTTGTCTCTCTCTGTCTCCATCTCTCCCTGTCTCTTTCTCTGTGTCTATCTCTGTCTCTGTCCCTCCCTCTGCTCCTCCTTCCCTCCCACTCCTTCCCCCTCCTCCTTCCTCCTGCTCCTCTTCCTTGTCTGAACCCAAAGGCTCAGGCAAGCACCGGCCCTCAGACTATCCTCTTTTGCCCTTGTGGTCACTGAGGATTATTTGTCTGAGTCTGGCCTTTACCGCAAGGTCATGGCACCCTGCCCTGTGGTCTCCCACCACTGTGGAAATGTGGGACTCATCCTCACCCTGAAGTAGTCTCCTTCCCAGGTACCTCTTCTGTTACTGACTGACAATATCTGTGGCCTTAAGAGGGAGTTGCTGGCCTCAGAAGTGGGGAAAAGGGGAAGGAAAAGCAAAGGCTGAGAAAGGCTGGATTTCCTTCTCTAGCATAGCAGATGCTTAGGAAGAGAGCTGAGGGAATAGAAGTTTCATGAATATGCTGAAACCCAAACACAGCTGGGAGGTCTAATTTAGGGTACAACCTTGACAGAGCACAGAATACAGCCCGCAGAAGGGAGCAATCGCACACCATGAGGGTGACATAAGAAAACAAACACTTCCATCAGGATGTTTTCAGTGCTCCAGAAAATAATATGGGGTTAGGGGAGAACAGGAGAGAAGGAGGAGAAAGAGGTGAGAGTGCACTTGGGAGACTGCATGTTATGGGTAAAAGCAAAGCCTGACAAACCCCGGGCCTGTTGTCCCCTAGAAGCCCTCAGAGACCGGGTGGTAGGGAGAGTGCTCTTTGGCCTAAGAGTAGGGTCACAATCCCCCTATCTCTGGGTTGATGTAGAACAGCTTCCTAAGCTCTCTAAGTCTCATTCAGTCATCTGAAGCATCTCCTGTGTGCCAGACACTGAGCTAGGTGTTAGGGACACAGAGGTAGGCCAAGAAGGTGGCAGCAGGGTGCTTGCTTAGGAATTTAGTGCCAGGGTAGAGGGAATCCTTTGCCCTCCCAAGATGGGACTCAGGCAGGACAGTCTATCAAAAACCCCAAAGTGGGCCAGGGAGATAGCTTGGTGTTCTAAGTGCCTGCCTGGCAAACACAAACATTCAGTTTAGATGCTCAGAACTACATGCCAGGCAGCCCCCCTCACTGCACACCTGTAATCCCAGTGCTGTGGAGGCTGAGACAGGAGGATCACTAGGAGTCCAAGCTGCATAGTGAGACCCTGTAGTAAATACATAAATAAATGAAAAAAGAAAAAGCCCCAAGGTGGGAAGCAGCAGCCAAAGTTTTGGGAATCAAAGAAGGGAAGAGGGGTGGGGACCGGAACTCAAAGAGGGAGGGAGGCAGGAGGTGGTTTTCTGCGGCTCTCTGCCGGGAGATGACAGATGGGCCTGAAGATGACAGGACGTAGCTGTAGCGCGGATGGGAGGCCCACACGGAAGAAGGAGAGGCCACTGGCTGACTCAGGCAGGGGAAGAGGAGGAGAGAGAAGGGGCCACCGTCTTCCCGGGTTGGGGATTGGCCCCACCCCAGCGCCTGCAGGGCCGCAGTCGGGGATAAATGAGGAAAGGCTGAGGCGAGCCATCCACGCTGGCGTGGACGGGAGGAAGGAGGGGCAGCAGTGCCGGGTAGGAGGAGCGATCCGGCTTCCAGCAGACAGGCCAGGAAGCCTGTGCCACCACTGAGCATGCCGCTCTGAGCGCTTCTCAAAATGGCAAATCAGCGCAACTGTTAATTTGATAATCGAAATAATGAATCCTCAGGGCTGTGATGGAGACGCTTACCCCTTACATACGCTGTCAGTGTAGTCTCTCCCAGCCCATTCTTGCCCACTGCAATTCGCTTTCATCTGCCACTTTAAGGAGCCAAGGTTAACGTGACACCTGTGCCCGCTTGCTAACAAGGCACCTCATGAACGTAGCTTGAGCCAAAGGAAGGAGGTCGCAGTCGGGGAACTCGCAACCAAACTGGCCAATTTGAACCTCCGAGTTTAAAATACAGTGCAGAAATTCACGCTCAGCTCATGCACAGACGTTCATAAAACAGGCAAGAGAGGAAACCTAGACAGCATGATCCTATCACAAACACATTCCTCAAGTCCTGCAGTGTCTCCACTTACAACCTTTCAGATTCTTCTTTCTTTTCGTCCCTAGCAACACTGACCTAATTCAGCCGTCACCCATAAGTATTCCCTGAATACTCGTGGTCTGCACAGCCATGTGCCCTGAGTTAAGGCAGCAGGGGCCCAGGGACAGAGCCGTCCCTGCCTTGGGCTCTGAGAACATAGACAAAGCTCGCAACTCAGATATGTTCTTCCCCAAAAGATGCAATATCATTCAGAAAGGACAGTGATGGGAAACAAACAGGCAGGAGCCCTTCAGGGCACCTGCCCCCATTCAACATTGCTTTCTCCTCCCCTAACCCACCTGCCCGCTGCAGGAGGGGACCCCCCCCATGGGTGGCAGCGTGAGAACAGGCAAATGAGGTGCTATTGGGTTAGGAAACAGGAGGTGTCCAGGTGAGCCTGAGGCGATATGTGGCCCACGGCCTCGGGGTATACTACCATCCCCTGCTGCTGCTTCTTTCCCTGGTCCCCCTGTCCTCCGCACTGCGCCATGTTTTTCTTATACAAAATAGGCATACTTATCATACAATATATTTTAAAATTTAAATAACTGAATTCTTCTAAAGCTGTCACCAAAATGCTTAGTTGTCACTACTCGTGGTCATGCTTGTCACTATTGCCCCGCCCCCAATCTTTCTTGAGGTGTCTGCAAGGGGTAATGGGCATTTCCTTCAGCGACCCTGGACTTAAGACTCAGCTCCTCTAAGAGACCACCCTTGGCAGACCGGATATGTCCAGCTCTCCTTCCAGACCTCAGCAACCCAGATGCAGTTCCGGTTTCCACAGGCCCCCATTACAGGTACTTTGGATTGTTCTAGATAACCCTGAGTGTCATCAGTTGACGGTGTCTAACACTGAGGATCACATGGGCCACTTCTCTGGCTCCCCTAACCCCTTGCCTTGAGGAACATTGTGTACCCAGATGCAGAAAGCATGCTTCCTCTCATGTTTCAAATATTAAATGGATAAAATTACCCAAGTAATTTTCCTCATTCAAGTTGGAGCAATTAAAACAGAACTGGAAAACTGTGAATAAACAATGATTATATCTGTTTAGAGACAGCCAAAGTAAGTTTTGAGTTTCATAATTCCCCATTCCATGACTGCACTGCCCATAAAAGATCTTGTTTCTCTCTTCCTCTCCACAAACTTCCTCATTATAGTCATCAGCATAACTGCCTTGCGCCCCTTCTCCATCTAGAAAGCTGGAGTCACCCTGCCCCCTCTCTTTCTTCCCCTCAGCCAGCCCCTCCCACTGGCCACCTTCACTTCTCCCCAACCACTGCAGCAGTGTCCCAGCCACTCTCCTGCCTCCCCTCCACTCAGTCACATAGTGCATCCTACAATCCACCAGGAAGCATCTTCAGTGGCTTCCCACTGTACTAGGAGGAGACCCACATATTCGCCTTCCAGCTTGCACCTCTGTGGCTCTTCAGGCTCATCACTGGCTCTCATGACGGCAGCTTCCAGACTGCCACCTGGGCACTGCCTTGCTGGGCCTCCTCTTCAGGTCTCAGACCTACCTCAGTTGGTTCCCATCCCACCCCAACTTATTAGCAGGAAGGTGGGCTTCCTGCTCTACTACACAGCTTCATAGTTGGCCCACACTTCCCACTGAACTGTAAGCTGCCTGAGGGGCTGGATCTGGGTGTTTTGTTCCTTATTAAATACTCAGCAGGCAATCAGTAAGTGTTCACTCAGTGTATGAAGATGCTTTGACAGTGGAAACTTCTCACGGAAAGGACCCTCCCAGACAGGGAGCCTCCCGGGGCAGTCAGTCAGCCAGGCCCCACGGGCAGCCCTGCCTTCTTTAGAGACAGTTCCCACCACAGAATTCTTGCTCTACACTTACTGAAGAAACAAGTGAAAAAGCAGTTCTTATTGAAGCTCTGTGATTCACCAGCATTATGGGTTTAAACAAGTCTTTTAGCTTCTCTGAAACAGATTCATCATGCATAGAAACAGCAGGAACTATCTGCCCTGTTGGCCTCACAAAAATACTGTGAGGACCAAAGAAAACTCTTGACCCAGTTCTGAAATACACACTACCTTAAAAAACAAAACAAAAGAAAAACAAGATGTGGTGATTCTTATCCTGGATATTTGAAAATTGCTGTGTAGTATGCCTGGTCCAGTCTGGTTCAGCTGGGCAGGATCATGGATCCTACCTGTTACCTACTTACTTATTACCTCCTTCACCTCCTTCACCTTCAGGCCTGCACCTGAAGGGTAAACACACCCCATTACAAAATGCAGGTGGCCTCAGTAAAATGTACAGACTACCATTAAAATGCATTAATTTTTTTAAATTTAAAAATTCTAAAAAATGATAAGTAAAGAAATAAAAATCAGGACATGTTCAATAAAAGCAACTGAAAAGATATTTTTAGAAACTTGGCCATTTTTCTTGCAACTTTCAAAACCCGGCGCTTCTTGTCAGGGGATTTTCCGTGGTGAGGCTTTCGTGATATGACAAAATTTACAAAGAAAGCAGAAACACATGAGCTTGTTTTATGTATCTGGTTAACATTATAATTTAAATCTCCAGTTAAAATTTCATTTTCTAAAAATTTCAACTTTAAATATTCCTATGTGGAAATAGGGAAAACAAAATGAGCAGTTTGAGATTCCCTCTAAGTTTTCAGTTGTCAGGAACACTTGTTAATTGGAGGAGCAGCCTGCCTACATCCTTGATTTGCAAACATCTTTACTATTTGAGACAGCTATATGGACAGAAGCCCACTTACTTGTACAAAATACCGTGACGCCACTACAGTAAGCAAAGGCAGCACAGTATCAGGTCATCTGGTAAATCCATTAAAAGCAGAGTAACAATCTTCCTGCTCACAAAGCAGGCAGACTTAATTAATCGATGGAAATTAAATTCATGGTGTGATTGCCACAGATGCACCAGCCAGCTCCATACCAAGGCTCAGAATGTAAACTCCAGGTAAGAGGAGTGGCAGCTCACAAGCCCGTCCTTGCGACTAGATGTCCTTTTTAAATGCTCAGAACAAATTCTACAGCTCTGAGGACCTCAAGACGGTCCTACAGCTCTCAGTCAATGTGCGAGGGCCCCTCCACTCTGTGGACAGCTGTGCTGTATCTCCTAAGGACAAATAAATACTAACCCAGTAGGGCATGTCAAGATGGCACTGTATGACCATATATCTTCCTCAGGCAAGGAGGGCCCAGGAAAATGTCATTTTCTTTTTGAAAGCCAGGCAAACACACTGCACCAGAAGAAGGCTGGTGTCTATTGAGAATTTAAAAGCATAATGTTCTCAGAACACATCTATAGAGGGTATGTGTTTTACCCTTTCTTTTCAGACACCTTGAACTTGAGATTCAACTTTCTGGCTCTCTCTAGGTTGAAAGCACCAACTTCACAAAGATGTGAATTTCACACCAATCCCTGGAACCAATGCAAATCTATGGATCTTTAGGGAAAATAGATTTCGGGTACACAAAACTGCAGAGCAGGTCCTGAAAGTGGAGTTTATGGAACCATGGAGTTCAAATCTAGGAGGAAGCTGGTTCTGTGGACTCTAGGCAGAGTCCCAGGGCTGAAGCTTGACTGAAGTAGGTAGAGAAAATGCACATCTACCTTCTCCATCAACCCTACCACCAAATACCCTGACCAGAAGAATGAAGAAGCGAGTCAGCTGCTAAATGCCTGGTGAGCCCCATGGGCAAAAGGAGCAGTGCTACCTGGGGCCCAGGGAGAGGGAGTGCATGGAGGAGGCTGGTACCAGTCCTCCAGGAAGGGGTGGCATGGCTCTCCAGATCCTCCAGGATATAGCCAATGAGAGACTGCTGCTCCTGACAAAGGCTCCATGTCTTCCCTTTAGGAAGCAGAAGAGATGGTCCTCCAGCCCAGGGACCTTATAACTGGGAAAGAGCAGGTGGGAGAAGGCGTGGTGGGAAGAGAAAGTGCCTTGGCTGCCAGTCAGGAGGCTGCTCACACCTGTGTCCTGCCAGCTTCCTTCAGTTCCTGACTGGCTCTTGGATGCCAACCCAACAACAGCAGCAGCAACAACAACAATAACGTTGACGAAAACCCCGACCCCTGACTACTAACCAAGTCCTGTGCCCCTGGAAAGCAGTCTATGCATGAGAACTGCTGTGGTCTGGGGCTCTGTCTGACCTCCAACCTTCACAAATTAGAAGACCTCGGGCAAGTCAGTGCCCATAAATTAGTTGTGTGGATCATGTCACCTCATAGGGTAGCTATGAGGACTCAAGGGCTCAATGCTCAGCAAGGGTACAAAGTGAAGATGCAGTGACTACATGCAGATGTAGTACCACTACGAGTAGGTACTACTTTTTCCCTTTACTTTGGATTTTCTTTAATCTTTACAGGTTCACAAAGAAATTGACATCTATGACCATGGGAAGGACCATAGCAGATGGGAGAGAAACAAAAATAGAGCTATGGCACTCAGGTCTCTCCAGGGCTATGCTGAACCAAGTCAGTCCCAGGAGAACCAGACAGCTGACATCTTTGACCTTCTACCCAGTGGTATCACCCTCCTGGCTGAAATCCTTCTGAGATCCATCCACGGCCCTCACGATGAGATCCACACCCACAGCACAACAGCCAGGGCCAGAGTTAAAGGATTCTTCATCCCTTGTGTTTCAGGAAGGGGATAGAGAAAGAACAAACATAAAGTTTGGTCACAATAAGTCAAGTTCAAATTTTGTTCTTTAAATTATTATTTATGTGTCCTTCTAGAAGCTGTATGAACACTCTGAGTATCCACATCTGTGGTTACAAAATGATGACAATAACACTTAGCAATTCTTTCAGTCAGGTGAAGCATGCCATGAGTAGCAGGCACTGTTACAACCACCCCCCTCCCAGCCTGTTTCAATCTCATACAAAGCTGAGTTACCAGCACACCTCGGACTGTTCTCCGCCCCTACATATAGTGTTCTCTAGACCTTGCTGATCCCGCACATGCCTCTTCTGCTCCACTCCCCAGCCTGGTAAATCATGTTTCTCTTTTGGGACTTTCTTTCAACATGACTCCCTCTGAAAAGGGAGGGAGCTCTCTGAGAGTCCCCCGAGCATGGGCTACTGCAGATTTTGTCATCCTCATCTTATAGGTTTGTGTTGTTTCTATCTCCTGCACTAGACTGTGTTCCTAGAGTGTGACCAGCATCTCCTATCTAGGATCCCAGTTCCTAGTACCTCACTGTATGCTTGTCACATGCAAATGGGAATAAATGACTCAAGATCTAACTTGAAGAATTAAAATAATCAGAGAAAAGCAAGGATTAGAATTGGAGAGTTTCAGACTGAAAGGAATACTCATATGTGTCTTATTCATTACCTTCATTCTATATGAGGATATGTCACCAGAGATTTACTGGCTTCCCAGGATGATAAGATGAGCGATGCTTTGCTACCCTCAAATACCAGTCAGACACTTAGCAGAGGCCCAGATAAGGGACAGGCTTAGTGACAGGATACACCAGCATGTAAACTCACTTAGGCTTTAGAATCTTGTTCCTCTTAGTAGTTCCAAGAACACACCTGTATCAATCACATAGAGGCCTACTCGTTCAACAAACCATCAAACAATAACCACCAGTGGATGCGATGTGGGCATGGATACCTTATTCCCCAGACACTGAAATGGAAGAAGACACAAAGGACACTGACTCAAGGTGTGTTACAACAGAGATTTTTGCCTTTCAGAAAAAAAAAAAAATCAGAAATAGGGGAGAGATGGGTATTTATTTTTTATTATGATTTAAAAAAAAAAAATTTGGCCTTTTAAGATTCAGTCCTTGGGGCTTGGTATGTCTCTGTTTGAGACTCAGAATCAATGTGGGAGAAGCATATGTTTCCAGACAGGACAAAATGAAAACAAAAACCCAACCACATAAACAAATGGGAAATCTAAAGAACATCCTGGCTAAGGCTCATAAAGGAAAATTTTAAATAACAGGAAAGATACCAGTATGACAAGAGAAATTATATTCCAAACTTTCCTGTTTCTATACATCCTCATGGAAACCCTTCCACAAACAAAACTGCCTCCCTGGAGTGAATCTGGGCCACTGGCTAAACACAAAGCCTCCACACACAGAAGCTGAGAGGTCTGTCCCTTTTGCAATACTCCAGCACCACAAGCCTCCCCCAAAGCCCAACCTCCTCACTGCAGAAGTTCACAGCTGGCTACAGGTTAAGACCTCAAGTTAGAGCCTACAAACCCAACAACTATATTATCTTTTTTTTTAATATTATCTTTAAATGAATCAATCTTCCCACATATGTTAGGCTTACTATCTAGAATTTTACCTTAGTGTACAATTTTCTTATTATTATCATTATTTTATCTTTTCTGTCAGAACTGGGGATTGAACTCAGGCCCCTGTGCTTGTCAGGGAAGCGCTTATTCCACTGAGCCATCTCCAAAACAGCCCTAGTGTACAATTTTCAAAGGAAGGTTTCTGTCCACAGGTTTGTTTTGTTATGCTTGCACACCCCCACAAATTCATAGATTTGGTTACAGATTACACACATATACCTATATAATACAATACAGATGCTAAGTACAATGCAAAAGAGCCATACCCACAAGTTCCCTGAGCTAGTTTCCTTTAATGTAATATTGGTAGGAACAGTACAAATCTCTCATATAGCAGAAGGATTCTAGGAATGAACTGGTAATGATCATAAAGTATTTTAAAGGGCTCCACTATGCCTCCACCAAGGCAAATCATCATTGTTATTACTGTGAGCTTCCATTCATTTTGACATTTCCCTCCTGCAATTTTCTATAAAAGAAAACAAGTCACCAGTCAGGAGGAAAATAAGTTGAAGAACAGATTTTTATTTAAGTTCAAGGGATTTTCTCTCATGAAGATGAACTTCACGGACAAATAATGCATTGCCTGAGTCTCCTGGTCAGACACCGTACATTAGAACTGCTGCTTCCTAAGGCATTGCTAGCTCCTGCAAAGCACAAGACCTGCATGCAATGCTTATAGAGTCTCAGCAGGGAGGAAAACCAATATTCCTAAAAAATGAGTTGATTAAAGAAGGGCTGACATGGCAGAGTTTGCTTTGCTTCTGTATAAAAGTAGCTGTATTTGGTTTTTCCTGCAAGAGAAGTGCATTAAAAATGTTGCCCAGAGAGAAAAACATGATTAAATGAAAAATGCAATCAGCATGCCATGGCAGCTAGACTCAGGTCTTTCACTTACACGCTAACTTGTCTTGCTTGGTTCACTTTCAAGACCATTAGGTGTCATCAAATTCAGACTTGAAAATAAAGCAAAATGTTCACACAGAGAGCAAGAGTTCAGGACACTGAAGCTGGGGCACTGAGGGCTGTGAAGAGAGTGTCGATCAGCTGGGACATAAGGCAATCATTTTAAGGGAGAAACAGTGAAGGAATTATAGACATCAGAATGTTCTGCACACCTGCTAGGTATCCTTACTGAATTCTAGGCATTCAAATCAAACATTTCCAACTGGCTACTATCAGAGATCAAGTTTATCTTTTGACATAATTTCTCAGAAAATCTCAACTCCTAGAACTTGAAGAAGATGGTGCACTTTTTTAAAATCAACTTTCTTCACAGAAGTAGTATACACAGGAATGTCAGGGGCCAAGAACTGATCAAGTTATAAAAAAAAATGTTTTCCTTGCTTAATTATCTCATGGAGTGTCACTCTGAGCTTAAATCTTCTCTACACACACACACACACACACACACACACACACACAAACTAATGCCTGGTTATAACTAATGCCTGGGTGGAAAGGTAGTACTCAGTATTAAATGCAATTTCCATGGCACCACTTCATCCTCTATGCAGCATGCTCTTTCTGAAGAATACTTCAATATATGCAGAACGGACATAGGTATGACAGAAAACAGGTGGTCAACTCTCTGTAGGAGGCTGCTTCATGGCCAACTCATTATCCATTTAATCAATTAATATTTATTGAGCCCTACCATGTGCTAAGCATAGTCCTAAGGGTTGGTGCTGAAGCAATGAATAAGACAGATAAGGTCCTCGCCCACACTGGGCTCCAATAAATGAGCAATGGAGCCAGATGTACTGGATTAGTTCAAGCACAATGATGAAAAATATTGGGGACAATCAGTTTCTTCAAGATGAAATTAAAAAGACAAGAGAAAGACACCAGCACATGGCCAGATTGGACTTGCTCAAGTCCGGGAAAACTTAGCAGAATACGTAAACATGATTCTGTCATGACTTTTAAAAAGCAGTGAGATTAATTAAAAGCAACTGGATAGCACATTAAAATGACACATCATCAAAAGATATACCAAAAAAAAAAAAAAAAGAG
>NDGM010930494.1:0-14774 GCA_002564305.1 Octomys mimax
TGGACAGGGTGGTATGCGCCTATAATCCCAGCTCTTGGGAGGCTGTAAACAGGCAGATCACTACGAATCTGATCTGGTAGTGAGACCCTGAAGTCCCTGTAGACCCTTCCCTAAAAAATAAAAAAAAATGGGGCTGGGGAGATAGCTCAGCCTGAATTCAATCCCTCGTTCTGAAAAAAAAAAATTCAAATGATATTTCTATTTTCTTTTTAGTTTTGTTTGCCTAAACTAGTGCTTCTCTAAATATTTCAAGTGTATTTTCATTTAGGACATTGCTTCTTCAGGACAAATCAATTCTATTATGAGGGGTAAATGGTGTAGGTTCTAGACCAACCCTGCCTGGGTGCTGTGCTACTTATCATCTTATGTCTACTCACATTTTCGCCTAACATTTGTCATCTGTAAAATAGAGATGACAATAGTATAAACTTTTATGACTTTTGTGAAGATTAAAATAGTTCATACATAAAAGGTGTTTTAGAACATTGAGAGGTGAAAAATTAGTCTGTAGACAGTACTAACACTGAAACTTGGATATCAGGGATTATGAGCCCACTTACAGATGTATTTGAAAGCAAAAATAAGCAATATGTTTTAGCAGTTCAACTTCTGGAGATAAGATGGACACCTGAATCATAGTGATCTCTCTATATAAGAAATAAAATAACTGCGTTGATCAAATCATATTCCATCCACCTGTATTTCCAAGGTAAGTAAGAAAAAAATACAATCATCACCTTCAGCTTGTCACACAATGAAATTAAATTAAAATAACCAATTTTACTCTTGATAGGACTGTTGAGCCCTTAGTATCACAAAGCTAATTGCAAATGGTGTTATATGTTATGAATACGTCATCTCATAAGAGATTTTTTTTTAAGCATTGCTCAAGTAGATAAAAAATCTCTCACAACAAATGAGTCAGAGCAAGAATCTCACCCTAAGCCATCCTGGTCTTTCCCACCAACTGAAGACAGAGCTCTGAGTCAGGCCTAAGAGTGCTTTCTAGGTGAACATTTATAGGACTTATTTAAGGGAATATATTTAATCAGTATTACCAATATTTAATCAGTATTACCTTCCATTTGTCTAGATCAAAAGCTCAATAGTTACCATTGTTTTAGAACCATGCAGGAAAATTTCTTCCATCCCTTCGTAGTACATGAACACTGTACATCATTCCTGAATAGAGGCATCTAAGGGTAGCACATTATAACATACTGTACTATTACTTCTTCAAAAGAAAAGACAGCTTTCCTGTTCATTGTATCCTTTATCACTTAAACATGCTTAACTCTTGTTTCTGTTGCATACTGTATGCAAGGCACATTGTATGCATACTGCATTACATGTATGCAAACCTCTAAGGTCTAAACTTTAACTATTTCTATGTTCAAATGAGGGACTCAAGAGCTAGAGGAACTAAACACTATCTTTCCTAGTGCTACTAGCAGAAGTAACGTCAACATTCAAACTGAGGTGCAAGTTCAGAGACATCTATCATCACTTCCTTAGGATGATCCCTGTCTGCTTGGAATTGAGAGGGTCAAAACCATCCAATGGATGCAGGGGCTGCAGGCTTCCACGTGCCCGCCAGTTCCTGTCTATTACCATGAACTTTCTGAAAGGGGGATGCATGCCTTCCTCATCATGTTTGCATTTCTCCCAAGGTTGAAAAGAGCACTTTGACATTGGGGGCATTTAATGAATGACTGATTGAAAACATTGTGAGACACTTACGGTACCGAAAATGCTGAGGACACTGCTCTGTAGTGAAGAATTCAAACTATTTTACTGTGGGGCCGTTAGCCACGTTTAGTGCATTTGGTGAAGTGAGCTTTCCTCTTTGTGTAATTGTTGGTGTCACTTTTCATAATTGGATCAAGCTCGTGCTGGCCAGATACAGTTAAACTGTCCAAGTTTCACAAGTATAGAGGGTGAACATAAAAAGCACCGCAGGGTCTACAGCCAAAGGCTTGGCCTATCTTGGCAAGTGCAATTTAATTTGTTATAAATGATAAAATTTGATTGCATGCTATGCTGTACAAGTTTTAATATATGGGCCACGACCAGGGCCTATATTTTAATTCACATAACCTAAACTGTTGGTTAACTCCTGGAACCTCACCAATTAAGGCAGCCAGGAACATCAAGATTTCTTTAGATTTTAAGAACTGTTTATGAAGTTCTGCCTGGCACTATATTGGAGATGTAGCCAGGTCTACTAAACTAAGGCTTCCCTCTGTGTGAGCCTAATTTCAGCTATTTTTAGTAAAGAACTAATTAACATTGTGCATAGCAGGAACATGGTCCGATCTTTGATAGAGAGATCTTTGATTACAGTATTAATTTGAGAATTCCAGGTAAAAGACAAGTTAATCTAATTAAACGAAGGTTAATTGTGTATGCCAACTATATGCCCAGAATAAGAAAGCTCAGCAGGATTTTTGTAGAATTCTGCTTGAGATAGTTACATTACAAAGGTGGATGCAAAATTTTCATACTACAGGCATAGTATTTAAAAGAAAGATTGGTCAAATTGATTTATTAGCAACTCACTGAATATTAATATGTGTAATTTAACTTGTGTAGAGGCTATGACAAAATACCTGAGGTAATCAATATTAAAAAGCTAAATGACTTATGGTGGCACGTGATTTCAAAGGTTTCCATTGGTGGAGGCTGTTTCTTTGGACCCATTGCAACACCGTGTATCATGTCAGGACATAGGGTACTAGAAGTAGTAAAGAGGAAAAGCTACAGTTGCAGTATTCCTCCAAGGATAGGCATCAGTGACCTAATTTCTTCCCACTAGGCCTCCCTCTTAAACGTCCCAATACCTCCCACGAGTTCCATGGGTTGAGGGCTGGGCCTTTAGCAACAGAGCCCTATAGGGACAATCAAGACCTAAAGTATAGCAGAGGCCAATAGCTTCCTAGCTCTAAACGTCTAAACTTAGAATGACACTTCACTGTAAGTAGACTTTGACTTTGATTCAATATATCACTTATATGGGCACAGTGTATCAGAACTAAAATATATTTTAAAAACTCAGGCTGTGTGCTACATCACAAATTTAGACCCAGAGACTCTAAAGGACCTGCCTAAGATCCAAACAATGTTTGGTAGCATGTTTGTGAGTCAAAAACCTTTTCCTCAGCATTGAGAAGGAGCTTAGGGGGAGGACTTGCGCTGAGAGGCCATGCTGGCCAGTCTCCTGCTCCACAAGAAACGGAACCAATACACATGGCCCAGTGGTCTCTGAATAAAACACTGTGGCCTGGATCTGTTTTTCACTATTTAGTAGCTCTAATCACAATAAGAGTTTGTCTTTTTTTTTTTAACTTGAATTGTCTATTTATAATGTGAAAATTTCACAGATTATCTAGCCACTCTTCTGTGACACATTTCTGATACTGTGTCGTCTGTTGTCTCTTCCCTTGTGAATCTATGACACGTTTCATCTTGCAGGTTGAGACCTAGAGTTACACACCATCTAGCGGATGGCGGCTCCATAGCCTCAAGCATGGGCAAAGGCTACTGTTTTCTAAATTAACTTGTTTTAGCTTTAGCTTTTAAAGTTAAAGCTGCTTTAAGTTGTCAAAAACACACAAAGGTAGTTTTATGTGGATCTCTGACTCACTTAATTTTTTTCTTGTTGCTGAGATAACATACAGAAACCAAGAATTAAGGAAGGAAAGATTTATTTAGTTCACACTTTATGGAGGTTTCGGTTCATACTTGGCTGGCTCCAAGGCAGAGTGGCATGTGGCAGAAGGCGACAGTTTAAGGCAGCGGAAAACAGCAGAACAGCAAAAGCAAAAAGGGAGGCGCAGCGGCGGAGAGCAAGCCTCTTCCCTCCCCCATATTGCACTCCTGCTCTCTGCCCCAGGGTGGGTGTAGCACTCACACCCATAATCCCAGCACTGGGTCATGAAGTAAACACAAAGACTAGAAGCGTGTCCCATCACTGAGTTAGGCTTTGAGGGGACAACTAGCACAAACCCTAACAACCCCATTCTATGGGGGTGGAGAGATGTTGTACAGATTTTAAAATAATTTGCTTATTTTTTTTTTTTATTTTTCAAGCCAAGAGGGATGGAATTGAGGGTTAACTATTTGTTCCAATTATTATGATCACTCTAAAATAATACCATAAATTTGGATTGTTTGACTTGACTGAGAAAGACATGTTTTTTTAAAAAAAAGAGTATGATTTGAGTTCTTAATGATATTAAATACAGCAAGAACTATAAAATAGATAGTTCATCTATCTATATCAATTTTAAATCTTTTCTCCCTAATTATGCAATATACTAATGTAACTGAAGTATAAATCTTTCCCACTAGTTCAATCAGTATTTATAAATTTACACCATTAAAACAATTGGACTGGATTTTTAGATATATAAATACAACAAATAAGAGATATATGCTAGATAGATACATGGATAGATAGATAGATAGATAGATAGATAGATAGATAGATAGACTGGCAGGCAGACAGGCCATGCATTTTGAACATTCAATCATCTTTAATTGGATAGCATTAATTATGTGGTCTATTTTTAATTTTATCTCAACTTAATTTACTAATCAAGCTGGAGTCACTAGTTACATTTAAATCTCTTAAGAAAGTGACAAGAAGCAAAAGATTCCTTTAGCAAAGACAGGCAAAGGAAACTGAAAGCTTTTAAAGTCTCAATAGGAATAAAGATAGAGGCTGAGTTGTAACCCTCCCAAAGAGAGACCTAATTGTCAAGCCACCCATGATTGTGTTCATGAATGCTAAAATAGATTATTTCTAGAAATAATGACTGAAAGATTAAACTGAATAATTGCAATCAAATTTAATTTTAGATGGCGGAGTGTGGGACCAAATCACTAGACTGGTGTGCTAAAGGGCTTCCTCCTTGTCAAATGCTTTCGTCTGCCTCATTCACTTTCATTTTCTACTTACAGATGAAAAATAAAGACTAAAATCTTGCGACAGAAATCTGAAGTTGTTCAATCATTAACTTTTGGTGCTCATTTGCCAGGCATTTACCATCCTTAAGAAGATACACAGGGGCTCAGCTATGAAAGATCTCCCATAAAAGTTGAATATAAAAATGATATACAAAAATATTTGTCCTTTGTTTTTTGCTGAGGACCTATACATTTTCAGAACTAAGGTACAATCTTTGCCTAAAGGCTTGACATTTTAAATAATACCAACTTTTACTCATATCTGACCCATTTCTTAAATAGTATCAAGACAATAGTGCTTAGTGTGCTCTTTCACACATAGGGAGAGTTGGTTACATCGAGGCAAAATACGTGAAGTGCAGGAATAAAATGTGGTCACACAGAAAATTCTCTTCCAGGGCCCAGGGACATAGCTCAGTAGAATAAGTGCTTTCCTGGCAAGTACAGGGTCCTGAGTTCAAGCCCTGGTACTGCAAAAAGAAAAGAAAAAAGAAAACTCTCTTCCAAAAGACACCAGAATTTTAAGTCCTAAGTTTATGAGAAATATTACAAATTTTTTTGCATTTGACAAATGATTTATATGATGAGTTTATTGACATAGATTTTAGGTTTGTTCTTATACTGGATTGGGTAGCTCTAAAAATAATATGTAGAAAAATCTTGCCTTAGATTACTTGGCCTACTGTAACAAAATGCATTAGACTGAGTTGTGTATAAAGAACAACTATAGATAGATAGATAGATAGATAGATATAATAGTTATAGAGCCCACAAGTCCCATTTTAAGGCCTGGGAAAATCCCATGTTGAGCCAGGGCCTTACTGCCACATCCTGGCATGGTGGAAGGGGCATGTGGTTGCTTGGCTTTGGGAAGAACACTAGTGTCATTCATGAGGGGCAGAGATCATGACCTAAACACTTCTCAGTGTCCCCTAGTTCCTAATTGTTTCACATGGGTGATTATGTTTCAAAATATGAATGGAAAGGAGACCCAAATACTCTTCCTCTAGAATATCTTATGATTTAAAGTCCTGGAGAACATTAAATGGTTCCAAACTTAGGACTGTAGGTGTAGCTCAGTGATGTGGGGCATTCTCAGTGCGTGTGAGGTGTTGACTTGGACCCTGGAGGACCAATGTAACCCCAAAGGTTCCAAAATTTAACATAATAATTTTTAAAACTTTCCTGAATGATTTCAGATATTTTTATGCAGAGCTATATTTTAAAAGATAATTTTAAATATCAGAAATCATCTATAGTTCCTGAAAGGGCCTATGGAATATCCTGAATAATATTTTGAGTTAAAAATATATATCTACTTAAGAAAAGGTCTTATTATTATAATTTAACAATGTTACTAATGTCAAGAGACAACTTATGCAGATTAAGCGCTTGCTTAGGTAAGTGCAGGGGCCAGGGTTCCATCCCTGGCTCCACATGCCGCACTGGCCCCGACCCCAGGTGCACGCAGCTGGAGATGGAGTCCGGGTGGGCGCAGTGGTGCACCCCTGTAATCCCAGCACTAGGAAGGCAGAAATCATGAAGATAACTATGAGTCTGGGCTGTATAGTGAGACCCTGCACACACACACAAAAAAGAGAGACAACTTATGTGAGTAAATTTATTTTCCTTATTCACAAGTATTAGGCACCCAAATGTCTTTCTGGCAAATGAATTTACACATTAGAAATATTTAACTTAAAACATATATTTAAGGCAACTGAAGTCTAAACAATATTTGATCAAAATAAAAATAATAATTGAATAGATAAAGAAGTATTTCTTATAGTTTATATATTTCAAATTAGAAATTATTGGAACAAAGTCCTTTGATTCCACCCATCTACTCATCCACTGTTTAACATGTACACCAGTTTTGCCATGTTTTTAAAATTAGGCAAGTCTGTGTATGTATTATGTCCATCAATATGGGGGTTTCCTCAAAACCCCTAAAAACTCGAGGTATCAATTGACATGTACCACTCCTTGGTATGTTCCAAGGAAATTTAAAGTGAGCATGCTACACAGACACCTGACGTCATTCTTATTCGGGTGCAGCTTACAACAGCTAACAGCTTAGCTGAGTGTCATCGAATGCATGATAAAGAAAAGTTGATCTGCCTGGACCATGACATATGTTACAGCCATAAAAAAAAGAATGAAATTGTGTCATTCTCGGGGAAACTGACAGAATTTGAGACCATCTTAAGGGAAATCAAGGAGATGCTGAAAAATAAATTTGTGTGTTTTGTCTCATATGTGGAGAAATAAAATAGTAGATCAGAAGAAATTAGAAGGGCGGCTGTGAGAGGAGAGAGGAAGAAGGGGCAGAGCTGGGAAGGGCAAGAGGATACCGGGTCATGGAAATGATGAAAGCCTGCACTGCGCATGTGCAAGTCTGTCCAAATGAAATCCATTAATCTGTAGAACTAATACCCACTAACAAAAAAGGCAAACATAGATTTTCTAACATAGCAAATTCAATAAACAATTACAGGAGATACACATATTGCCATGATGTGGGAAGCACAGAGACAATCTAATCCAGAGAATCCAGGGGTTGTTTTTGAATTCTCCAGGAATGATAGTGATGTCTGAATCTAAGAGATTCACCAAATTTATTTAGGTGAAGAAAGAAGGCAAGAGAGAAGGAAAAAAGCTGGTTATGGGCATAAAATCCCCAACACACTGAATTTGCTAATGTCTCATTGATATTACTGCAACGTTTCTTTGGGGCAAGTATGTCCCTGCCAATAGTTCTTTGTCCCTGGAAGGAAGTTCATTCATAGACTGTGCTCTAATGTGCTGCTCTTTCAAATAAAAATATTCACAGTCACCTGTTTTGTGGTAGAATCTGTAATTCTGAGTGCTGAGAAGGGTACTGGAATCAGTTATATTTTAATCCTCCTTTCAAGAAACTGAACATACTTTCATCTTCCAAGTTAAGATCTAAATACTAATTCACCCCACTAAGATGTGCATTAATATTTTGAAGTTGTTTTTACACTGAATATGTAGTATCATCCAGGCTGCAAATTCCCTAAATTATTAAATACCCAACTGAGTAAGGTGTACTTCTTGGTGGCATGACTTAACAGTAACTTTATTACCTATGTGTAGTTTATTATATTTGTTAAATAGCAAATCCATTTCCCAATTTTAACTATATCTCTTTTGGTACAGATAAATATACAACAAATATCTCTATGTTTGTGGACATGTATTCTGTATACTCTCCTTATAGAACCTATACCAATAGGCTGGTGACACATCATTAACCCGATTTTGTTTTCTATATAAAATTAGTCATTAATAAATGAACTGAGTACCGCTTATGGGGGTATTTTCTCTTTGGGGTGTCTGTGACTGCAGTTTCTCTCCACTGTTACAGCAAGTGTTACCACCATCCTATCAGGATGCTTGAACTTGTACCTGCTTTTGATCCCGTTTTTTCTTCATGGCTTCCCTCCCACCACCTGCACCTCAACGTTTAATGTCACCACTTTGAGACTGAAAGTCCCCATGAGTCACGTCCTCGCTTTTTGCCACACTGCTTCCCTGAACTTGGCCGAGAAAGTCTCTTTTTTTCTAATTCCCTCTTCAATTAGGTTTTGTTCACATTGGAAAGAAAGACCAATAATGATTATAAATAAATTTTAATGTGAATATAATCTTATAATCAGAGTTATTATCTTGTACCAATTTTCCTTTCACGTTTTGTAGGCAAAAGGAATTGATCTGGCAGCAAACAAACTTCAGGTTATGCATCTGTGAAAGTTATTAACCTCTCAATGCCCCATTTAGTTTTTTTCCATTCCACGAGAATCAATGATGAACACACCCATCCATTTTATGTCCCTCATTACAGCAGAGAATTAACAAGGAACCAGCCCCTCTTGTTTTTCCTTTCAACTTGGTAGTGTTTGTGTATCTCTCAGCAGCGGGGCCCCCTGCCCTGTTGGCACACAGTGTGGCAGGTGCCTCGGCCTTTGCTGAACAGCTGTGTCCATGATGAGGGAGCCTGTAACTGCTTTAGGTTCTAATTAGTTTGGAAGCTCCACAGCCACCGCGCTTGTATCATGAATGGATTTAATTCCAGGGATCCAGATGCTGCCTTCTTGTCATTCAGGGCCATCTTGCCTACGCTCTTCCTCCAGTCAATTGTTTTAAGACCGTTGTGGAAGTCTGGGTCTGAGACATGATACACGTTTCACGTACTCTCTTCCTATTTGTTTCTCTAGGGTGGACCGATCAATAACTGCATATGCATTGTGTTTAGTGCATTCCTTGTTGTCAAATCCCCTTTCTGGAGATTTTTGTGTTCTGAACATCCACTTCACTGCAGCAGCGAAGCAGCAAAAGTGCGTGCTGCCTTCCATTGCCAATCAGGCGTGGGCTCGGTGCCAAGCCGCCCGAGCCAGCGCTAATATAATTCACATCTGGAAGGAGACAATCAATTAATCAATACTATAATTTGGAACTGACCACGGTAGTAACACTCACAGCTAGTAGACTCAACTGACTGACACCATTTAGGATTAATGAGCTAGCAAGGGAAGAAAAGCCAAAGATTCATTTCGGGACTTTTCCCCCTAAAATCAAGTCACCTTCTCTACTTGCTTGTGTTTTTGCAACTCAGGGCTGTCACAGTGAAATCTAATGTAAGCAAAATTTTTAAGGCCAAAGATTCCTACCAAATCACAGAGATTTTTGAATAGGGACTGTAATGAACACACGAAGAAAGGATTTTGGAGAAATAATTCAGCGTCACATTGAGAGTATTCTAAGAAATCAAACTTATGGACATAAATTTGTTTGTATTCTTGGAACATTCCTTGATCTCAGTTCATATAGTCACACATTAGCATGTTTGTTGCTTATAACTTTTAAGTTGCAAATTTTTAAAAGAATTGTTAAAAGTATTTCTTTGCAACTATCCTCCATGCTGTTTGGGAAGCTGAGGCAGGACAATCTCAGTTCAAAGCCAGTATCTCAGTTACTTTCTTATCACTGGGACAAAATACCAGACAGACAGCCAGATAAAGGAGAAAAGGTTAATTTGGCTCACAGTTTGTGGATGTTTCAGTCCACAGTGGGCTGTTTCCAAGGCAGGGCTGGATGGCGGAGGGGCGCAGCACAGGACAGAAAACTCAGGGCATGGGAGGCAGGAGCAGAGAGGGAGCAAGGGAGCAGGGAGGCAGCAACTGTTCTCAGCCACCCCCGGTGTCCCCAGCTCTCCCAGCAGCTTCAGCTCCCAACGCCACACCCCACTAGTAGGCTGCTCCAGTATCACACACCCATGGTCTAGCCACCTCCCCAAAGCCCCGCCTACGAAGAAATGAGGCTCTGGGGAGACACCCGTGTATAGCCCACAACAACAAGCTTTGACAGATTATTAGGAACTGCCTCAAAAAAAAATTGAAAGACTACAGCTACAGTTCAGTGGGATGGCCCTGTGCTCAATTTCCAATGCTTGGAAAAGAAATTAAAAAAAAAAAGTCCTCTAAGCATTGAATTACAAGCTGAGCAATTTGACTATAGCCTGAAGTTGATTTAAAACCAAGAAAAACATAGATCTTACTAAGGTGACTTTTACATGTATTATTTGTAGTTTTGAATACTATAAAATTTTAGAAATATGAAAGTTTTGAAAGTGCAAAACATTTAGTTTTATTAAAATTGGTTATTTTTGAGGGAAATTTAGTATATTTTTAACATTATACTTATTAATATATAATGCATATCTGAATTTTACATTATTAGAATTAATGAATATTAATTTTATAAATTACTGGATCATGTGGTGAAATTTGCAAGTATGCATACATCATATTTTGGTTATATCTACTCCCCTTTCTCTAGGCTTTTGCCCTTTCCCCTAATGCCCTTCCCCAGGTGTCCTTCACTTATCCTAAAATCATCTTTTATCAGTCAGTTCTCCTATAGGTAGGACAAAAATACCTGGAATTGGGTTAATATTATTCCCTAATTATTGCAGATTGATCAGAGGCCCAATCTCTCAAGTCAGTGGCTGGTGAAGGCTTAAATGGAAGTGTCAAATCGTTTGATTTGGGGGCTCACAGAGGTTCAAACTTCTAACAGAACTAGAGATTCCCTGTGGACTAAGTGGCCCATATTTATTTAGTTATCAGAACAAGGGTTGGGAATAGTGAAGAAAGGTGGGAATCTGTCTTCAATGGCAGGACCCTGGGGATCCCTAGAAGGACTTCTCTACATAATACTTTATGTTAATTTAGGAGAACTATGTTATTTCCAGGAAGGCCTTCACCTCCATAGTGAGATGCCTGCAGTTACAATCATTATCTAGTTAACTGACCTTGCAGCCGTATGTCTGTAGGCTCCTCTTATCCTTTGAGGGACCAGGGCTTCCCTGCCATACCAGTCACCCATCTCCAGACAAGGGGCCTAGGCCTGGGGCAGGTTAAAAGTAAATGAGAAGCCAATTGGTAAATAGAAATCCTGCTCATAGCCACTTCCACGTGGTCTCCAACAACGCGGCAATCACAACCTAAAGAAAGACAAATTGGTTTTGGCTCATGGTCCAGGGGGATTCAGTTCCATGGTTGGCTTACTCCAAGGCATAAATGATATGATGGAAGGGCCAGGCATAGGAAAATTGCTCAAGCCATGCCAGCCAGGAGACATAAGCATGAAGGAAGGAGCCAAGGACAAGGACAGGAGCCTTTCCTGTCCTGCCAGCAGTAATCTGCTTTGTGTAACCAGACCCTATGTTGAACTTTGGAAGGATGTTTTAGATCTAAACCATAACATCTGTCTTCTACTATCAGGACATCTTTGTTTTCCACATATAAGAGAAAATGTGATAATTATCTTTTGGGTTTATTTTTTATTTGTAAAAAATAGAAAGTTGTGACAGAAAAAAATCATTAGAAACAATACAAGATTTCACTAAACAAAGTAATAGGAATCTAGCAAAGGTTGCTGCATTACATGATACTATCTTCAAATTAGTTGTTCAGATTATACATATAAACATGTAAGATTCATTTAAAGAAATAAACAACAAAAAAATTATAATAAATTCAAAGAAATGAAAAAAATCAGTAAATAATTTTAAGCATTATCTGCTCCTTTCAAAAGAACAGCAGAAATTGACAATACAAGTATCAAAACTATTCTTCATATATACTTAAATATATATTTCCCTTCTTTCACTTGTCCTTTTCCTCATCTCTATTTTTCCTTCCCATTGAACAATTTCTTTCCCTTCCACTGTATCTGTTGTATCTTTTAGATTTTCATTACTCTTTCAGATTCTTACACTAGTAAGACAGTACAGTGTTTGCATATGTAGACCTGATTTATTTCACTTACCATTATAGTCTCAGGCTGTGTCCACTTATCCACAAAAGCCTCAAGTATATCTTTTTTACAGCTGAATAATACTCTGTTGTGTAGAAAATAGCATATCTTTTTTTTTTATCAATTTCTCAGTTGATGGGCATTTGGGTTGTTTCCAAGATTTAGCTGCAACCAATTGTGCTGCTATAAACATGGGTGTACATATATCACTGTGGTATGATGCTTTCGGTTCTTTCAGAAAAATACCTAGGAGGAGAAGAGCTGCTTTGAATGGGACCTCCAATACTAGCTTTTTGAGGAATCTGCATACTGATTTCCATAGTAGTTATGCCAGCCTACACTCCTACCAACGGTTCAGAAGGGTTCCTTTTTCCCACAGCCTCTCCAGCATTGGTTATTGTTGATTTCTTGATGACAGCCATTCTTTCTGGCATAAGATTGTACCTCAGCACTGTTTCAGTTTGCAGCTCTTGAATGACCAATGATGTTGAACAGTTTTTAATATATTTATTTGCCATTTGTATTTCTTCATTTGTGAGGTGTGTATTCTCCCCAGATGCCCATTTTTTGATTGAGTCTTTGGAGTTTGGAGGGCTGATTTTTTAAAATTCTTTATATATTCTAGACAGAAGTCTTTTGAAGGACAGTTTGCTACAATTGTTTCCCACTTCATGGGTTTTCTTTTTACTCTGTTGGTCATTTCTTTTGACATGCATCCCTGAGGATTCTACCTATTACTCTTCCAGAAGATTTGGTGTTTCAGGTTTGATATTTAAATCTTTGAACCAGTTTGACTGTAGTTTTGTCAATGGTGATAGGCATGGGTCTGTTTTAAGCCTTCAGTATATGGAAAGCCAGTAATTCCAGTACCTCTGGTTTATTTTTTGATTAACATTATGTTCTCCAATTTGACTAATTTCTTGAAAAAGAAAGGATTTTATTCTTTATTAAATATAGATAAGTAGAGATAGAAATAGAGATGTGTCATATTTTCTTTAACCTTCATTTGTTGATGGTCTGCAACTTGATTTCATAATCTGGCTTTTATAAATAAGGCCTCAATAAACTATGTATGCCGGTGTCTCTTGTGTATGCTGACCTGTTTCTTTAGGCATGTTGTAGATCTAGTTTGAGTTCTTTGAGGAATCTTTATTCTGTTTTCATAGTAGCTCTGCTAACTTACATTCCTACAAACATTATAAAACACCCATTTTCCTCACGTCTTTCCAGAATTTATTGTCTCTAGTATTTAATTATAGTCATTCTGACTGAAATGAAACACAATTTTAATGTAGTTTTGATTTGCATTTGACAAATAGCTAAAGATGTTGAGCATTTTTCATATTTTTGGCCATGTATACTTTTTAGAGAAGTGTTCATTTGCCCATTTTTTGTTTTGTTGGATTACTTTTCTGGTGTCTTTTTCTTAAATTTCTTCATTATTCTCGATATTTTCTATCAAAGGAAGATAAAAAAATATTTTTCCATTCTGTAGATTACCTTTTCACTCTATAGATTATTTCCCTTTCTGTATAGTAGCTTTTTAATTCAATATAATCCTATTTGTAAATCCTTGCATTTTTTTTCTGAGACACTGGAATCTTACACAGAAAATCATTCTTGCTGGCAATATCTTAAGTATTTTCCTTTTTTTCCCTAGTATTTATGAAGTTTCACATTTTTAAAAATCCTTTGTGTCTTTTGAGTGGATTTTACTAAAAGAAGAAGGGCCAGCCAAATAGCTCAGTGGATTAAAGCACCTGTAAGCAGACACAGGGGCTGGGGTTTCGATTCCCAGGCTTGCTGTGCCGCCCCACCCCACCCCCGGTGGCGCACTGAAACAGCAATTGAGACTGGGAGTGGTGGCCTGAGCCTGGGATCCTAGCTCGTGGGAGGCTGTAAACAGGCAGATCACTGTGATTCCGATCTAGTAGTGAGACCCTGAACACCCTATAGACACGCCCCCTACCCCCCCAAAAAAAAAACTAAGATGAAAGACAGAGGTCTAGCTTTAATCTTCCACACATAGTTTTTATATTAAGTCTTCTAAAACCATTTTTAAAGAATTGTCTTTTTAACAACATACGTTTTTGGTACTCTTATCTGCAACAGAGGTCCTGATCAAGGGCCACACTACAGTACTGGCCATGGCCTGTCAGGAACGGTGCAGTTATATTTTCTTCTTTATCAGTCCAATTTTTCAGATTGAGGGGCAAAATATCTGACACGCAGAACCTGAACAAAGGGAGATTCACTGTGTCTAGCAACCTCACAATCCCATTATTTATCATTTAACCCACTCAAACTAACAGTTGAGTGTTAATAGACACGATATCCCCTGATAAGAATTTATAAATATACTTTATGGTACTTCATGGTAGTTTTCATAGCATGACATATATTTTATTTTATTCATAATTTTATTGATAAACAAATAGCAATGAGACAGTTTCAAATCAAAT
>NDGM010930518.1:0-10880 GCA_002564305.1 Octomys mimax
CCAAGTGATATTTCTTTCTAATTGGAAAAGAAGATAAAGGATATAGATAGATAGATGATAGATAGATAGATAGAGCTAAAATATATACACATCAGGAAAAGAAAAACAGCATTTTTCAACAGATGGTGTTACTCTTGTATGGGTACCCTAGAGAATGTCATATATCACAGAAAACCCATTACACTCCTGGCCTTTAGAGAAGAAATTGAAAATGCATGTATAGCAATCTCAGTGGATGAAGGTTACTCAAGCAGGAGTTCACCATACTAATAAATTCTTGGAA
Source organism: Octomys mimax (assembly GCA_002564305.1). NCBI lineage: Eukaryota > Metazoa > Chordata > Mammalia > Rodentia > Octodontidae > Octomys > Octomys mimax. Next base: position 284 of record NDGM010930518.1, read on the forward strand.
GCTAAGGGCCACCACTTTGAGCATCTTTTGTAATTGTAGGGGCCAAAGGTAACTGGTATTAATCTTATGATGTCTCAATAAATTCAGTATCAAAATGTTCATGCAAGTTTTTCTTTTTTTCTTTTTTTGCGATACTGGGGATTGAATTCAGGACCTTGTGCTTTTCAGGCAAGTGCTTACTCTACTGAGCTATCTCCCCGGCCCAGGTTTTTCTTTCTCTAAAGTGTGTATATATTTTTGGTGGACTTTGCTGAGTTGATTTATTATGCGTATCTGGAATAACTGTATTGGTTATTGATCAGTGACAGTCACACAAGCTCTTCTTAATTAAAATGTTAATTTCTCCAACTTTGACTGGAAGGGATAGATGCAACTTGTCCTTTTAGATAGGCCCTGATTGTGAGATAGTCAAACAGTTACCATTTGACCATTTTGACCGCCATTGGGACAAAACCAGGTGCACTCCCAGGTTCTTAATCTATTACCCATTAAAACATGCTATGTGTTTCCCCCTGAGTCAGGCAGGGACTTGAAACCTTTTTATATGGAAAGAGAGTGACTCTTCATTTGGACCTACAGATGCTGTGGTGGATGAAGTAATGGGCAACTTGTAACAGCCAGCTGAACTGGCTCAGCGTGGTGCTGGGTGTAGAGAACTCACCGAGGATTGTTGCCAATAGCATAAAAAGGAAAACTGGGGGGGAAGATGGTGCACTGTTGATTGGCTTGGTGAAGCCTGTCACGCTGCTTTTCCTGATATGAACTCAGCTGTTCTCATCTTTGGAGGAGCTTGAACCCTTGCTGCTGCTGAGGCTATCGGTTCTCTTTGTGGGAGCTCTGAACCTTACCTTGAGCCTTGCTTCCTGGCTCCAGTGCAGATCCCTCCGCCTCCTGGCACAGATCCTTCATCTTGCTGGCACAGACTTACTAATTTCCTCAACTGACACATGGGCCTTCCAAATTCAGATCCTTGGTACAGACTTGAATGAGACGTTATTGTGGGCTCTAGAGCCCCAGCTGGACTTGTGGAAGACATTGCTATGGGCTTTGTATCTGGACTTGCGCAGAACATTGCCATGGGATCCAGGTCCTTGGCCAGATTCTTTGAGTCTGGTGTGTGGACAGGTTTCTGGCACTCTTCTGCATTTGACCCTTTGGGTGAATATTATAAAATAGTCCTGTGAATTATGTATCCTGTATTAAATCTATTATTCCCTTGTAAATTCCAATTATACCAGATGCCTAATGGGTAGCTAAAAGCAGAACAAAGCTTGACCTGCATTTAAATCTCTCTCCTTTATTACATTGGAGATTTGTGTCAAATCCGTGCTCAGTTCTGCATATAGCCATGTTGACATTTAGGGAGTGTCTGTCCAAAAACTGCCAATGCAAGGCTGATTAACCCTAAATTTGCACAACTTATCTCATCTGCCTTTAAGACTGAGCACACTCAAAAATTCAACTACCAGTGAGTGGTTGGATTTTAGCAGAGTTTCTGCAAAACAGAGTGCTCCACATCGAAACAATCATCTCATGGAGACCAGAGTGCTACTTCAAGTGATAAAGATCTCTTTATAGTCACCTTGCAAAATCAGATCTGAAATAATGATAGACATTAACCACAGCAAGGGTACCATAAAATCCATCCCTTCCTTTTGGGGGTGGCCCAGTCTGGTCTTCATCACTGCTATGCTCTTCAAGCTGAAGTCTTTCTCCATTTTCTCTTACATTCTACCTCGGCCTAATGAGTCAGATGATGGCTCTTACACATCTTGGGATGCTCTTCTGCAATACTGTGTCGAGAACCTGCCTAGGCCAAGTTGGGGTCACCATTTCCCTTTAAAGAGATCTCCTTAGGCCCCTTCTTGTCACACTTTCAGCCATACTTTGGGTACAGAGCAGTGGCCCTTGGCAATATTCTGCCCAACACCTACCTTACATGTAGACAACACCTGTGCTAATGAGTCTATTCACGTTTTAACAGAATTTAAACCATTTTTTTAAAATAAAGCAAATGGAATCACAACCACTTCCTTTTTCTCATTTTCTTCTATTTGGGGGAGAGGGGAGGAGTGTGAAGGACTTGATATTCATGAAGGCATTTTATAAGCATGTGAATCATGAAAGCCAGGTTTTAAAGATGCAACACATTTTACAGGCTTTCTTAATCTGTCCTTGCTTTCCTTCTTCCTCATAAAAAATTTAGTGATGGTTAAATTAAAGAGATAACAGAAGTCATAATAAAGTAAAAGCCATAAGCCCCATAGTAATTTGTAATTGCCACAAGTATTAATAGTGCATCCTTACTTGGCACTTACTTCTTCTGTGGCCTAGATAGAATAGGATCTGAGTATCTTAGGTGGTCCTTTACCTGCCTGCTGTACCATCTCCTCCTGTCTCAATCAGAGTTCTTGGAAGGAACTGGACAGACGATTTACAAATAATTAGGAATAAATAATTCATTTCTAAATGATAAGGTGAAAGAAACCTCATCATTACATAGTATGTGATTGAAAACCCAATGTGAATTTCCTCTAACAATAAGAACCCATTAATTTCAGCACATTAACCTGCTCTTGAGCTCTTTGTCCCTCATAGTTGTAAAATGCTGCAGCTCCATGCACTGGGCACCCAAATATGAGGGTATAAGGTGAGGGAAGAAATTCTTTTCTCCTTAGGTCTTTTATTTCTCCTAAGGCAAGAAACCTTTCCCCAAGCCCTCAGATGACCTCCACTCCCATTTCAGTGGCAGATTTGAGTCACATGTATACCTCAGATCAATCCTTGGTACTAAAGTAGAACTGAAGTCATGCACAGTGACACATACATCTTCTAAGAAATGTGTGCTTAGGATTTTTGATCATTGTGCAAACATTATAGTGTATACTTACATGAATTAAAATAGTTATGATGTGACTAGGCTATATCATCTATAGTACCAACATAGTGTATGTGGTCCATCATGTGAGTACACCAGTTAATTTAGCTTATTACATAGTAGGGGTACTGATTACCCAAACACAAGAAAAATTCTGTTCCAAAGGAACAAGGGTTTATCAGGACAATTTTGTTTGCAAGTCTTAGGACATCCAGATAAAAATGGCCTACAGACCACTGAGAATTTCATTATCTCATATAACAAGATGGTGGAAGTGGGTAGCTCTAGAGTAGGTGGCAACTGAGGGATGCCAGGCTTATGTTATCCCTTTCATGATTCTTTTGGCTTTATCAGGTATAGTTTAGCTCTAGATTTTACCCCACCAAAGCCTTATGTATTTTTTTTTCTTGGGGGTGGTGGTGGGCTTTTGGAAAGTGACTGGATCATGATGACACTATAGCTGAATGTGCTGTTAGAAGGTAGGATCTGGCCTGCAAAGAAGTGTCATGGGGGGCACGACCTGGGAGGGTATGTTTATTTCCCTGGCTCCTCCCATCTCTTTCTGCTTCCTGGTGGCCACAGTGTGAGCAGCTTGTCACCTGCCATTCACCTTTGGCATGCCTTTCTGTCTGGGAGCCAGCCAACCATGGAATGAAAGTTGAAGTCACAAGTTCAAACTAAACCTCTCCTCCTTTCAGTTTTAGGTGTTGGGTGTTTTGTCCCAGAATGAGAAAAGTGACTAAGAGAATCTATATAGTTGATTTTACCTCTAGCTACCACAACTCAAAACATTGCCAGCATTTCAATGCGGGAAGAAGATAAAGTCCCTGGCTTTGTCCCCTTTTGGAACACTTGAGTCCTTTTTCTAGGCACCTACAATGGTCTTCTCATATGTTTAAGCCAGAGCGTGATATGTCTAGGTCTCATTTTGTCACTGCCAAGTGGATCAAACCAACCCAATTGGCTTAAACTATCAAAATTGAACATGGCCGTTGGGATGTGAGGGGAGTGTACTTGGCTGAAGACATAGGCAAGGAAGAGGGGTTTGCTGTAAGCATCTGGAGAATAATACTTAGGCTCTACCAACAAAGAAAGAAGAGACTGGGGATGACTCTTGGATAGAACACCACATTGGAGAGTTATTGTTTCTCTATTTGGAAGCCTTGAACTATGTATGTAATATACATGAAGGGTGTTCATATTAGATTGGAAAGATTTGAGATCAGCAAACTTCTCAGTGAGAAATAGGTGGAATTCTGTAGTCTTCTTTAACTCATAGAAGCCCCAACAAGCAATGCTTTTTCCAGAATTGTGTCTCCTTTGGGCTGCAAGTAGAAGAGAATTATTAAGAGCTTTTCTGGTGGGGCCCTGACATGCAGGGCAGTGAGAAGCCCAGACCTCCTCCTCTAGCCAATTTCCTGGTTTTGAGTGGGAGAAGAAAGAGGGAAACAATGCCTGGCATTTCCATTGAAAAATAGCCAGAGCATATAGGGGGCTTATTTAATACTTTTCAATCAGGATATAAGACAGCTGTGCACTATTTCTATTCCTGGGCCTCAAATGTTGAAGGCATACAACTCAAGTCTGCTCTGTCATACTGTAGGGGTGAATGGAAGTGTCCTTCTATTATAGGCAATGAAATGAGATAGAAATGGTATAGGCAATCAGCTAGGGCTGGGCTGAGACAGTCAGTGCAAAGTAAAACTCATTATAGTTGTGCCCAGAGGAGTATGTGTTATAGGGCAGGCCTCAAGACAAAGATGCAAAGACTAGGGATACATGCTTCCCCAAGTCCTGAGATAAGTGTCTAATAAAGTCTCCATAAACATCAGTCATGTCAGCAGTGGCCAAGATCCTCAGACTCATCCCTTCCTGAGAAGTCCTTTTTTCCCCCATGTATAATTGCTGTGTGACTTGTTTTCCCATTGGATCAATGTTACCTGCCTAGCTATACTTGTAATCTATTGGTTGGTGAAAGTTTTAACTCATGTTGTACCCACATGTGTACAAGCTCTATAAAACTTCCCCCTGAAAAGTGGAGCCCTCAGTCACTCAACCAGGACTCCTACCTCTCAGAATCTATGTCTTTCCCCTTCAATAAATATTTCCCACTCTTCACCTCCTTTGTTCCTTAGAATTTTGGGAAACACAAACTCATCATATCAGACATCCAGCAGGTTGGGAGTTATAATATATTTCCCTTATATCACTTGGAGGTGCTATATCATTTCCTGTATCACTTTCATCTTCTGAAGATGGGATAATTGAGTCTGATGACACAGCTGGACAATAGACAGATTAAGAGGAGACTAAAAAGACAGATTTATTACGTGCATGTGGCATCTTGAGAAACTAGACACCTAATTTTCCAATGAGATTCAGAAGCTTGTAGACCCTTCATGCAGCAGTAGGGACTAGGAGCTGTAGGTAATTTTAGCAAATGATTTTGAGGGGAGATTAATGGGCCTGAAGCAAAGAACGCTGGCCACTAGGTGTGGGGCTAGCTCCTGTCTTCTTCCTTGGTAGATGCGATTACATTCCTTCTGGAGGAACTTTTTTTAGTTTGATAAGGCAACTTGAGAGAAATTCTTTCCCAGCTCTTTGGGAGAGGCAGGAGGACAAGGGCTGCAGGTGGAACTTTTGGATGTGGGAGTTGCAAGGTCAGAGAGACCTTGGTTCTGAGACTGCTTTCTCATTCAAAGCAAGCAAATACCACACTTTGAGGTAGTGCTTTCTGAGCCCCACCGCTCTCATTACTTAGCTCCAGCAGTTTGCCCTAAGTCAGTTTCTGGCTTTGTTACTGCATGCCAAAATGGAGTAAAGCCCTATCACAGAAGAGCGACATCAGCCCTGAAATAAGTCTCTTAACAATAATGAGGCCTGAATTCCTTGTCTCTGAAATGGGGATAATTACCCTCCACTTGACAAAAGCAATGCACACTCTACAATGGAAGTTATTTGCGCTGCACAAGAATCTACTTCCCTTCTCCCTGCTCTGAAACTTTGCTTCCTTTTCTTTGTGTTTTATAATTTGCTGGCTTGTTTGGCAAGTTGTTTACTTATTTGTTTATGGCATTGAAAGCAAGGCCCCTTTACCTGATGGCCAGGTTCAAAAACAGCACCCCCCCTCCTCATTACTATTCACTCAGCGCAAAGTAAATGGCTCTGGAGGCCTCTCCTCCGTGGGATGCTTTAATGTGGCAGTCATGAAAGCAGCTCAGACCAAGCTTGATTAGCATAATAATGAAGCTTCGGCTGCAGTGTCATCAGCCTCAAAGGAAATAGCTGGAGTGGTCACAGAGCCTTTAACAAGTACCACTTTAGGATAAAAAGGACAGGGTGGGAAAGGATGGATGGCAAATGTGGAATATGGGAGAGAGGAGCCCTGGGGTGGGAACTAGCAGAAGAGCGCACAAGGCTTGTTTGTGGACCTTTTGCCCTGTTCTTAAGAGAAGTCCTCTGCAACTACAGAGCGTCCATCAGTGGCAGCCTTTTAGAAATGCACAAGAGTCTGCATTTCCTGAAAAATTAAGTGTATCTCTTCTGTCTGTGAAAGAAAGAAAACCCAAAAAAGAAAGAAAAAATAGCCTGCAATTGTACTAAGTTATTTCAGATGTCCAGTGACTCCTGAAAATAATCTGAAAAAGATATTGCTATCTCATTTGCATATGAATGTCCATCCCTCCCTCCATCCATTCATCCCTCATCTGTCCATCCATCCATCCATCTCCTATCTTGCTACAAAAGTGACTGAAAGCAGTTTACAGAAGAAATACTCAAAGTTTCAATACTGTGTTCACATTTGAACACAGATCTACTCTTATTCTCTACATACTGTGATTCTCTGTAATTGCTTAAAATTCTGAACCAAGGACCCTATGTCCTGACTTTTATAGTTAACTGTTAAGAAATAGATTGGGATGGATCCTCGTGGCTGATCCATGTAGCTATTCTCTCAGCTGAGGGAGCGTTATTCTAGTATGAAGTGTGCCTCTGCAGTCACTTAATTAGCCATTGACCCAATTTAGGCCAAGGTAATAACTTCAGTTTGCACATTTAAGCTATTGGCTATCTTGCTGGATTTTTAAAAGCCAGGGATCAGCTGTTCTCTCATTACACAGACATGGAAAACAGCAGGAAAGCTGAAGTGCACTCCGGCTCTTCCCAGCAATGGAAACACTGAGGAAGCACTAAGCAGAAGGAAGTCTGGGTACTTCAAGGGAATCTCCTCTAGTTCTTCCTCCTTTGGGGGGGGGAGAGAGAGAGAGAGAGAGAGGAATGTGTGTGTGTGTGTGTGTGTGTGTGTGTGTGTGTATAAAGCAGGAAGAAAGCAAATATGTACAGCAAACAAGAATGGAGGATGAAAAAAAAAAAGAACGGAGGATGCATTTGTGCTGACTCGTGGTTTAGGAAACCAGCCAAAGGCATATGTGATGTCAAAGGGGCCTCGCCACCCCAGCTCTAGAGAATGATTTAGAGAGAAGATGAAGCAGGAGATCAGAAGGGCTCTGCCCAATGCCGGTGAGAAAACACAAAAGAGGGAGAGGGAGTGCTGTCCCGAAGGAAGCCCTGTGAAGGGGAAGAGGGATTTTGAGGACAGGCATCAAATGAGGAAGATTCTGGAGTGGAAAGATCCCAGGAGCTGGGGTTTTAAAGTGCTTGTAATTCTGTGATAAAAATTAGTAGGCAGTCAGGGATTGGGCTCTTGAGGGAGTCAGTACAGAAGCTGAAGATGTGTCAAAATTGTGGCTGGAGGTGCCCTGCAAGAGTGCCATGCTTAAGAGACACAAGAACCAGGACTTTGAGGTTCCCTAGAGATAACAGCAACTTGAGGTTACGTTGTAATTGGCATAACCTGATGCAGTAGGTCCAGATAGGCATCGGATGCATAGATGGGTCACCAGAACATATTCTGTCACCCTCCCATCCTCCCATCCCTTTCCAAAAATTCCTTTGCTCTTTTCATGTTTGAAGTGATAGACAAGCCAAAGTTAATGATGCTAAGCATATACCCTAGCCGCATGCCTCGCATCCCTATTGGATAAATATTAGCTAAGAGACTATACTTATAATCCTATTGGTTGATTGTAGTATGGCTCATATGGTGATTTAAAAAAATATATTTGGAACAGGATCTACAGGGTCTCACTACATAGATCAGACTTGTAGTGATCCTCTTGTTTTCAGTCTCCCAAATGCTGGGACTATAGGCCCCCTACCATACCCAGTCTCAATCACTGTCTCAGCCTGCCCAGGGGCAGGGCCTGCACAGTTTGTGGCACTGCAGATCAAACCCAGGTCCCTGATCTCTGCCTAAGCAGGTGCGTTAGTCTGCTGGGCTATCCGGCCAGCCCCCATTTGGTGATTTTGCTGTATAAAATATCCTTGAACAAAGAGCCCTCACAGCAACCTATCTTTGCGATCCTTCCTATTTCTCAGGAGCTTGCTCTCAATAAACTTCTCCAATGCTTAATCTCCTTCATACTTGAAATTCATTCTTCAGTCTTTGGAAGACATGAATTTAACACATCTGACATCTAACAGATTGGGAGGTATTTCCCCGTCACAACATGACTTCCTCTGAAATCCCCAGTCTTTAGGTAAAGTCTGTCTCAATTCTCACCAGCTTTAACGTGGGGACATTTTTGGAACTTTAATAGAAGCAGCACAGTCAGTTTAGAGTCAGTTTGGTGCCGTGCAGAAACAAAAGTGTGAGCACAGAGGGAGAGGTGACTGACTGTGAAATCACCAGGAACAGGAAATCTGATCGAAGGGTAAACATGTAAGGCCCCAGGGAATCAGCCTCCAGTCTTTAAATACACAGAATTTTCTCCCAAATCTATAGACAATGAAACCCCAGAGGTTTATACCTAAGCAAAATATATTTGCTTCTGTTTTCTTGATATTCTGACAGAAGTCTGAATCAGAATGATTTTTCCTTCAGGCCTCTGTATCTTTTTGCAGTTTGTAGCCTAAGATCAGTTGCCAGAGATATTGTATTCATGTAGCTCCTTACCCCTTCCAACAACTTTGTATTTTATTTAACCTATATAGTCACATTGGGATGGAAGCTAAAAACCCAGGCCACTGGGAATATAGATCTATTGCTGTGAAAGGAGTTTGCTCTCACAAAATGACTTAACCATGCTGGTTTGGTCCTGAAGTGTTCTTTAGGGACTCCTGTGTTGAAAGCATGGTCCCCAGCTTGTGATAGTATTTGGAAGTGGTGGAACATTTAGGGGGTCAGGACAAGTTGGAAGAAATTAGGTAATTGGACTTGTGCCCTTGCAGGGTACTGGGACTCTGGCCACTTCCTCGCCTGTTTTGCTTTCTGGGCAGCATGAGGTGAGCAGATTTCTTTGTCCCATACTCCTGCCATGCTGTACTGTGCTGCCACAGGCCCAAAGCAGGAATGCCAAGGGATCATGGGTTGAAACCTTGGTCAAGTACAAGACAAAATAAATCTTTCCTTCTTTTAAATTGACTGTCTTATGTGTTTGTCACAGTGAGGGAAATCTAACAAAACTGGTTGGATATGCAAACACAGCAATGTCCAGCGTCCACACAAGGAAGAAGATATTAGCACTAAATGACTTTCTTTCATGGAGGTAGTGAGAATGGGTAGAAGCTGCAGCTGTAGAGCAATTTATGTTCCAATTTAAATTTTTCAATTTCTCCTCTAGTTGCATTTTAAAAACTACAAGCTGAGGGCTGATGAGATAACTCAGAGGACTGTGCGTGTGCTTAGGCAAGAGTAGGGACCAGGGTTTGATGCCTGGCACCACATGCCATTCAGGCCCCACCCCTGAATGTACTGAGCCAGCCACAGAGACTGGGCGTGGTGGTACACGCCTCTGATCCCAGCACTGGGGAGGCTGAAAACAGGAGGATCGCTATGAGTCTGACCTGTGTAGTGAGACCCTGGACCAAATGCATAAAAACAAAAAACAAAAACAAAAACAAAAAACCCTACAAGCTAAGAAGGATTAGGTCGTGTATCCCTATTGAAGCTGAGACCACGTGATATAGTCTTGAAGCTGTAGTCAGAGAACTAGCCCAAGAACTAAAAGCCAATTTCATGATATCACTAGAACTGGACACAAAGCACAGCTACAGTTCTATATATTTGCCTTTCTTTTTGATGAATTCTCTCATATTCTCTTGGTTCTCCACAGTGGCTATCTTTTACATTTTCTGAAAAACTACTGCCCTCAGGGTTAGCCTTGGTATTTATATTTTTTCTATTTCTTGTTATTTCCTACTCTCTTCCCCCAAATTGGATTCTCAAATGCTCCAAGGAAGAAGCACAGCCAAGGCACAGACTTTTTTTTTTAATAAGACTAGGAGGGAAAAAATTAGAGTAAGGGAAGTTAGAATATGCCTTTTTGGTAGTGGGAAGAGAAAAGGCAAGAATATTAGTGATAACTTTGTCCTCTTACACGTACTACTTTCAGGAGTGCAATAAATAAATGTTAAAATTTAATCCAGCCACAGGACTGGCCAAATAGCTCAGTGGATTAAAGCACCTGCAAACAGGCACAGGGGCCATGGGTTCAATCCCTGGTCCTGCTGTGTTGGCCCTGCCGCCAGAGCGTGCTGAGACAGCAATTGAGACTAGGCATGGTGACGCACGCCTGTAATCCCAGCTCTTGAGAAGCTGTAAACAGGCGGATCACTATGAGTCCGATCTAGTAGTGAGACCCTGAACACTCTGTAGAC
>NDGM010930592.1:0-10308 GCA_002564305.1 Octomys mimax
ATATATATATATATATATATATATATATATATATGCTGATGTCTTTATCTTCAATCAATGTCATATTTCTTAAATGTGCTTATTTGCACGCAAAAATGGAAACACACACACATGACTTAAGTTAAATGTCTGTGCTCTCAACTCATACATTCTCAGCTCTCAGTTTGTAGGTCAAAATCTAATGTGTACTGAAGGCCATTTGGTCACTGCTACTACACTGATAGCAAATTAGTCTCTTCCACAAATTTAATAATAGTCAAAAATGTATGCTAACACATACATTTTGCAAATATTACTAATCATGTTAAAAGATGAAGTTATTCAGTTGTCATTCATGAGTTCTTAAATAAATCCACTAAATGCGTAAAACCTTTCAAATTTCCTACATAAGTATCTGATCATTACTTATGCTCTAGTTGCAATATGAGTAAATATGGAGAAATTCATTAATTATAAAAACTGAATGAGACATAATTAAGTGTTCTTTATAAATTAATATACAGAAACATAAAAATTAGTTAAATAATCTCAGCTCCTCAAATTTCATTTCTTCTGAATAATACCAAATAGTTTTCTTGAACTCAATGATTTTCAACAAAATTTCATGGTAGCTAGATTTTAAAAAAGGGAGTAGGAAGATGGTACCATGCAGTCAGAGAAACATCAACATGATTTCATTACCTTCCCCATGGAAGTATTCTCAGCAGGCTTGCTGTTCATGGACTTGTTTAGAACATTGCCTCAGGTGGAGAAGACATCTCCTCTCATGTCCTAGATTTTGTGTCTCAGATTAAAGTCCTGTGAGTAACTCAGACCCATAGTTAATGGGGGAGTAGGGCCACTCCAAGGTAGCTTGGGAATCTGTAGTTTCACTCTCATGCCATGCTGAAGGAGGCTCTGGTTTCCAGATGTGACAACAAAGGAGGCAAGTGCCTTCCATCCCGGAATCACTGGACAGATGAGAGTAGCAATGATGAGCCTCTCAGACACATTTGAATTTGATGTGTGTAAGAATTTAGCTTTTATCGCATTAGTGTAATGAAAATTCAGAATTAGCTCTTGTGTAATTCCTTTTATTTACTGAGATTGCTGTGGAAAATTTTAGTGGAAGTAAAGAGTGGTCAGGAAAGTATTTTAAGGGATATCAATCATAGCTTCCTGTAGGGATCTGTTGGTTTCTCAGTGTGGTCTGTTGTACCCAGGGAGAAACAACTGCTGGAATGAAGAAAAGATAGACAAGAAGACAAGAGATGGGTGGGTGCTGGCTTGTCTGCCTGGTTGGGAAGAGGACCCACAGAACAGTAAGGGCCTTTATTTGTACCTTTACAAAGTTGCGAGACACAAGGTTGCCTAGCATGACTAATAGCCCATAGAGTCCAAGCGGGATGCTTTTCTCAAGACTGAGGGAGACTGACTGCTTATTTCAATGAGGCCTCATCCTACCCTCCCACATATGATCAATTTTGGTTTCATTGACTGCCAACACTTCCATGTGAAATGAAACAAACAGTGCAATCTGATCTTGAAAATGCATCAAACATTTAGAGAAAATAGCAATGAGGGTCAGCATGTGGCTGGCCAGTTGCACATCTAGGCATCACCACTTATCGGAGAAGGTGAGGTTTGAGACAGCAAGAGAGGAGCAGACAGAACAAAACAGATCCAGTCACTGCCATGGGCTTCTCTGGTGGTGTGTCAGCACAGATTAGGGAGTTGTACCAGTAGGTTAGAAGTGTAGTAGAAACTGGTAGAAAATATACTGCAAATAATTAAGCCTAGATTTTAGTCTCTGACAATTAGAGAAGCACAAAACATGCTAATTCTTAAGAAATCTTTTTCTTTTTTTAGATATTGGAGGGTTAGTAAATTTGTGGAGGATTTAGAAACAGATTTTAGTAAAAAGAAAGCACCTGTTGATGTTTTCTGCGTTGCTGTACTTTTCTCCCCTCATCGAGGCATTTGCAGAGCACAGGAACTGTAAAAATTCATTTGTGAGCACTTGAAGTGGAAAAGCTAAAAGAAAGGGGACGGTAGGAGGTTGAATAGCTGGGAAAAGCCCACAGAAGTGGAACCATGATGTAAAGACAAAAATTAAAGTTAAGAGCAATCAAAACAGCTAAGACTTGACAGAATGTCAGAGAACAGAGCCATAAAGAATTGAGCTCAAAATTGGACACACTGTTTGTTGTTGTTGTTGAGAACAAGCTGACTTGTAGGGACTGTGATTTAAACTAAAAATCCAGGCAAAAGATGTTATGTGAGGGGCTGAGATGTTTGCTATACCTATGGGCAGTAGGCATGTAGTGGACTGGGTGCTTTGATTCAAAATATGGAAGTTATATGAACTACTAGTTCTCAGATGAGAGATTTTTGGGTGTTTCCAATCAGCAGCCAATAATGAGAACACTTTAAAAATCTGTATCAAAAGTATGCTACTCTTGATAAATTTTTGTCCAAAGATATCTACACTATTTAAGTTTTAGAACATAAAGAATATATTATTTTATACAATATTATTTGTAATTTTTATAAATAAGTTTGTCATATGACCTTGCTTGCTTATTTCTGGCTTTCTTTAGTCCTTACTAAGTTCCAAGACCTATTTCAAATCAAATGTGTACAAAAGTGGTCAGGGCACTATTCATTTTCTGTGGGGGCTTGCAGCCTCGCAGGAATTTCCCAGGATGATAGACTCTAGACCACAGGGCATGTGCTACTTTGAGAGTCACAGAGAAGCTGGAAAGACACCAGTGGTGAATCTGTGGAGTCACTGTCAGGCCCCTCTCTTCACTAAAGGGAATGATGACCATCAAAATTCATAAAAGAGTGGGACAGTAAGTTATTTGTGATTTATTGTATTCTGATACATATGTATACATGCTTCTGGTTTAGTTCTTTGAATGATTGTAACAAAATTCCAAAACCTGGTATTTTGGTAGATTAAGAACTACCAATTTATTTCTCTAGTTCTGTACCCTGAGAAATCCAAGACCAAGATTATGACAATAGACTTTGGGCTGGGTAAAAGCTTCTTGCTGTGGGACTTCCCATGGTCAAGCTGGCTTAAGACATTTCTTTCATAAAGGCACTGAGTTCCACAAAGTGGACTCTGACCTCATGGTCCACTCACCTTGACAGAACCCCTATGCTGTTACTTAGGGGGTTAAGATTTCAATGTATAAAATTCAAGGGAACACAAACAATCTTTACGTGTCAACATGTGCCAAAAATGTCCCCCCATGAGAATTATGAGATTTGTAAGACAAAGCAAACTTTATGAGGGAAAAACCATTAAATACTCAAGGCAGAATTCAGAACTAGATTAGGTTAACAGCATCTGGCTCATGATTCAACCACTTGAGAAGGGTGTGAGTAATGAAATAACTAATCCACAGGCTTCATTTGTAGCACTCAGTTGGGAAGAGCTCAGGGGTGAACACGTGGACTTCCTCAGTTACTTAGATTATGTGAGTTTCTGCTACTCACACCAGCCTTTGATGCAAAAGATAACTAGAATACTAACAATAAGATATAATTTTTCTGACTTGGCTTTCAGTTGTCAAACAGGGTACTCTGCTGGCCTCAGACTCCACTTTCATGAGTGCCATGGTTGGACCGCAAGTATTTTTGAGTGCAACCAAATATCCTCTACTCTTTCCAGAAATAGTTGGTAGTTTTCTATCCTGAACTCTCTTGCAATGTTGATATTTAGGCATGTGGCTCTGCACCCTGTTTCTGTCATTATTTTGGGCTCATGGAATGTATTCTCTTCTTGTGCCCTGTTACTTAATTAAAAAAGAGAATATTTTCTCTAACTTTTTGGGTTATGGACTAGCATATGCACATAGTTTTTCAAATAGACATGTTATCTATGCCTCATGTGTTATTATTTATCTTATTATGTAGGCCTTTCTCACAGGTACTTGGATACTGGCCATGAAAATTGATTCCAAAGATGTACTAAATAACGTATAGCAGGCTCTACTTAAAATTGCTCGAGTACTCCTGTAGGAGATGGTGTCACATGCTATGTCAGAAAACCTTATTCATAGTATCTTATTCACCTTGGAAGTAGAAGAGGCTGAGGCAAACATCAACTCAGTGTGGCTCCTGCCTGCTATGCTTTAGTGATACAGGGAAAGCTGAGCTCGGTCTTCCATTTGGACTTACCTGAAATGCCCTGTACTGCACTCCTTCTCCTGTCTTGTTAAAACTGCACAAGCATGCAAAAGAAAGGAAGAAGCAGGGCCATTTAAAGAAAGTAAGAGCCAAGCCATATGCCCAGAGGTAGCCATACAACTCTCTATCCGGACAATGACCCATGCACGTAGGTAGGCACAGCATTCCAGCCTGGCCGCTATCGCAACCTAGGAACCTATATAAGCTAAAGGAGGGGAAAGAAGTGGGCCTTTGTGTTCCCCCAATTTGGAGAGGGAAGTATGTTGGTCACTGGCCAATTAATAAAAAATTCTGTTATTCCTATAATTTGGTCTTCCATGGACAATAAATGCAATCTGGCCATTACACGCCCCTTCACAAGAGAGTTGACATTCAAATTGAGGCCACATATATATGTTTCCACTTTTACTTACAAGATGCCCTCTTCCTTTTCATGTTACAAAGCATAGAATCTCCAAAATCTTTCAAGAGTGTTTCATTCAAGAGCTTATATTGGACTTCAGTGATGTTACCTTTCTGGTAACATTTAAATTTATTTCTATTGTATGGATCAGAGACTGCATAGGAGAAAAATCTCTGGACAACATTCTTGGGCCTATGATTCCCCAAAGCAATTTACTACGTCATTCATTTCCTTTTGTTCAGGTAAGATTATTGTATCATGATGTTCCAATTTGAGATTGGGATTGGACACCTTCACTGCATTCCATGTTGTGTTAATATCTGGAGCTACCTGAGTTCTAAAGTTGAAGATCTCAGATGCATCTTCTTCCTGGCTCTTTGTAAGCAAATGCCGTTTTTGTACAAATGGATGTGAAAAGACCAAGCTCTACAGCCTTGTTTCTTCCACTGCCCTTCATTGTACTTTTCTCCTGACTCAGCGGACAAGGATGGACAGCACTGAATCAGTGGGCTGCTGTGACAGTTCTGAATCATCTCTCTCCTATGGAGCAATAGGTTGGATGAGGTGGGAGGAGGGAGGGAGACTCCTTCGGCTGTATATAGTATTTTTCTATTATAGTTGATGCTGGTGAGGTCAGCAGAAAACCATGAAATATGCATTCATACATGTGATTACATCTATATTGTTAGACATAACCATAAAATTAATCTTGAACTGATTAATTAACCTACAGCTCTGTTAACCTTGGCATTTATTTATTTATTTTGGTCTTTTTTAAGACAGGTCTTCACTATGAAGTTCAGGCTGGGATTGAACTCACTTTGTAGGCCCAGCAGTCCTCCTGCTTCAGTCTCCCAAGGACTAGGATTACAGCTGTGCGTCATCACACTTGGCCCATGGGTTGATATTTAGAAAAGAGAGAAGAACCTAGTTAAGTGTAAACAGCCACTACACTTTACAGTAAGCATTCTTACTCACTGCCTCACTTTCTCTCCTACTTGAGTCAGTAGCCCTATTTATTATGTAAAATCAATGAGTGGGAGGAGAAAGCAGAAATTTGTGAACCATATTGCCCCATTTGGATATCATGTGTGTCCCCGAAGTGTCACAGGCTAAAATTTCTTCCCAATGGTGAGGCTCAAAGAGAGTGGAAAAATAATCCAGCTACTGTGTTTAATCCAACTACTGTATTTAATCCAGCTACTATGTTCAATTCAACTCTGTGACTAGCAGGGCTTTAAGGAGAGAGACGTGAGGAGTTGTTCATCAGGGTAGAAACCATAGCTGAGTACTAGTGGCCTCAGAAGAGAGGATCAGGCAGCAGGGGAGATACACGTGCTCCTGACACCTGTGCTGTCTTGGGACTCAGCCACAGCACAGGGCATCGCCTGATGCAAGCTTTCATCCTTGAGTCAAACCCATGACTGCAAATGACCTCTATTATGTCTAAAATATCCTCTTTCATGTACTTCAGCACAGTTACAAAAGCAACAAAAAGTACACATATATGAAACAGAAAATGGAATGATTAATTTTTTTTTCATTTGGATTAGCAATAGGATAAAAATATGGACATGATGTAAAGGGACGATTATATGCCATGAAAATAACATAAAAGGAACTGGCAAATTCCAAAAGATAAATGAAAATTGATGAGAACATATGTGACATGTGAGTACATCCCTGTTCATAATGTATTTAGTTCCAAACTACCTGAAGAACGCATGGATGAGAATCGATGACCTTAGAGCCCATTTCCTCTTCGATGATTTAAAGGAATTATTCAGAGGATTATGAAGGAGTTATCTCTTTAAATGCTGCTAATGTGTGTCTGGAAGCATCGCTACTGCAGATGGTGGGGAGCCACGTCTCCTATTTGTAATAATAGCAGTGAGAGCAGCGCAATTCATCAGAGAGGTTTCATGAGACAGGAGAAAGTGCTGACTGCAGTCACACGGAACGAGGAGATAAAGGACACCACCATAGCCCCAGAAAGGATTCCGAAGAAAATTAATGTGTCCCCAAAGGGCTATCTGCTACTTAATAATAAACATGCTTAGAGAAAAATGAAAACAAATGAATGTGATGAAAGGGCAAAAGTTAATGAAAACAACTCTGCTAAATGGCAACAGACACCAACTAAATAGCCACGGAAATAGGTGGAATTACACAGGAAAGGATTAAGTCTCTCGGAGTGAAGGATTTTATGCTGGTTCTGTATGTTAATCTTTTTCTCTTCAAAAAGCCTTCTTCAAATACCACTTATAAGAAGCCTTCTTAGGAAACTCAAATTCACTTTAACTCAGCCTTGATTCCCTGGGTCAGTCTTGAAGGAGTCAAACCTCATCTTTTTTGTTGTTGTTGTTGAGGATGGATTGAGGAAATTTCAGGGAAGAATGAACAAGAAGTTCATATCTTTTCTTTTGCATAGCTTCTAGGAAGTGTCAATTTCACTTTACCTGTTGCTTGAAACAAATGTTAAGTCATTCTTGATTATGTTTTCATTTTCACACGTACATTTAGTTCTTAGATGTACCAAACAAAATGTGAAGGCAGAACAGGGAGTTCTCACATAGCTAGGACACAATTCCACATGTTAATGACACTATATCAGTAGGATAAAATTATAATAATTAATGAACTATCATATAGTTGTTTTATAAGTTGGTGCCTCTATTTCAGAATCAGATTTTGTTGTGTTGTTTTTTTAGAATGACAGATTTTACTTAAGTTTTTTCTTCTAGGATTTTGTGCAAAATGTATTAATGAATATAATATAGGACAAATGTTTATATTTCCAGAGAATTCATATGTTGAGCTTCAAATGTAGTGGGACTTGAGGTTGAGGCCTTTGGAGGGGTTGAATAAGGTCACGAGGAGGGTGCTCCCACACTGGGATTAGTGCCCTATGAGGAAATGAATGTATCAGAGTTCACCCTCAGAACCACATGAAGACAAAGCAACCATATCTTATTTATGAACCAGGAAAAGAGCTGTCACCAGACACATCCATCTATGACACCTTGCCTTTACACTTGTTTTACTACAACCATGAGAAATAAATGTTTGTGTTTAAGTCACCCAGTCTCTAATATTATTGTTACAAGGACCAGGAGTGAGACACTGTGGTTGTGACTTATTATTACAGTCTTTGGTGTATGCTTGTCACCATGTTTTGATGACCTTGACAGTATTGAGGAATGATGGTGAGATATTTTCTGGAATGTCATTTCATAGGAGGTTCCTGTGTGTGTGTGTGTGTGTGTGTGTGTGTGTGTGAGTGTGTGTGTGTATGCATGCATTTTTCATGATGAGACTGTGATTGTGGAGTTTGAGGGGAAAGATGTTTTCATTGATCTTATTCTTAAGTTCATCTTTGGTTTCACACCACAGCTAACATGTTAGCCAATGCCTTTGAATTTTTCTTTGTACAGTTCCGAAATCTAATCAAGTAGCAGCATTCGACAGTCACCACCTTGGTCTGTGTTGTCATCTTTTCCCAGGATGATTCTGATAACTTTTCAGCTGAACTGTTATTTTCCGTTTACACGAAAACCATGCTGAGATTTTAAGCCAGGTTATTGCAGTAATCAACTAAAAGCTTTCGCTTGATTGTCATCTCTTTCCAGGTAATAGCCACATGGTCTTTACGTTTTCCCACAGTACGACACATGGTCTTACCTGGTCCTGGCTCTGGCTGCATCTCTTAACAGTGCACATCTACAACTCTCTTTTTCTCTTATCTCGTTATTCATGTCAGCAAGATTTCTGTTATTCTGGCAAAATATTTGAGCTAATAAAATTACAATGAGAAAAATTTTATTTTGGTTCACAATTTTTCATTTCAGTCTAATCATTCAGCACCACTGATTTTGGCAGAACAATATATGACGGTGGTAAATACCTGGTGGAGTAAAGGTTTCCACCTCAAGGTATCTAGGAAGCAAACAGAAAGGGGAATGGAGCAGGATCTCCATGTGGCTGTCATGGGCACACTTTCAGACTTCACTTGCTCCCTATATGTCACGGCTCGTAAGTTTCATCAACTCATAGTAGCACCACGGGCTAAGGATTCAGTGGTTAGAACGTCATCCCTTGGGGCCCCTTCATCCAAATGACAGCATTCTGTGCGTTAATCAGCTTTTCATTGATGTGGCCAGGTACATGAGGTGAATAAGTTATAAAGCAGAAAGTTTCATTTCCCCCATGGCTTCAGATATTTCAGCCCATGGTCACTTGGGTCTGTGAGGAGGCAGCATAACTGGTTGTCGTATGTAGCAGAGGGAATTGCTCAGGTTATGGTGGGTAGGAGGTTATGAGAGAGAGGAGAGCTAGTGTCCCACAGCCCCCTCAAGAACACACCCTCACATGGTTGAAAGGTATCCAACAAGCTTCCATGTTTCAAAGGTCCTGTCAACTTCCCATGGCCTTGTGGCCTGGATGCCAAGGCTAATGGGCGGGCCTTTGAGAAATATTTATCAGAATGACAGTATTATGTGCTATTTATTTATTTATTTATTTATTTATTTTTGGTGGTACTGGGGATTGAAGTCAAGACCTTGCACTTGCCAGGCAAGCACTTATTCTACTAAGCTATCACCTCTTCAGCCCCCAGAACCGCAATATTATGTAAAGATATTTTGATTCTTTATCAATAGAGTATCTCTTTACATCATTTATTTACTATTTTTTCTGTCTCAGGCTGCCTTAATGCTGGTTCTGGTAAGGCAGGTGGAGCTGGGGATCAAACTGGGGTCCCCTGTGCCTGACTGGGTTTGCCAGAGCAGGTGTTTAAACAACCCACAAGTCCTTCTTTATGTTAGTTAATATGATTATAAATTACCCATTGGGATATTTGGTGACTGTTATTTTTCCCCTACTTAACACATAGACAACTGAGGCAGTTCATCAACTAAGCTTGTAAATTATGCAGAACTATAAGCTCATAAAATAAGCACATAGCAGAGGTCGTTTGAGTCTCCTCTACCACAGTATTTTGCATAATCAATCTTTTTTTTCTTAGTTTTGTTTCTTTTTATGTATTTTGTGCAGGATCTCACTAAGCAGCTCAGACTCATAATGATCCTTCTGTTTTCAAGTCTCTCAACACTGGGACTACATGCATACACCACCATGACCAGACTGAATCAATCCTTTTTATCAAGATCTTATAGAAATAATCCATTGAAAAGATTCCCATGTCAGCCTTACTACCTATGATCAATCATCATCATCATATTTGACACAAACGTGATGCAGACACAATAACAACTCCTTTTTATGCATTATATTTATGCATTATATCTACACTAAAATGGCCCATGAAGTTGTATCTCATTTATTATGAAATGCACATTCCTTATTCAGGAAGTCTATATGTCACAACTCTCATTGAGTGGGCCTTTGCTCTCCT
This sequence comes from Octomys mimax, assembly GCA_002564305.1. Classification (NCBI taxonomy): domain Eukaryota; kingdom Metazoa; phylum Chordata; class Mammalia; order Rodentia; family Octodontidae; genus Octomys; species Octomys mimax. The sequence continues at coordinate 9,996 of NDGM010930592.1, forward strand.
TTCAAATCTTACCTCCTTCACGTTCATCCCTGTGTCTGTGCTCCAGCCACACTGACCTTTTTATTCCTTCATTCATGTTTATTTACAACCCTGTTCCAGAAATGGTCTTCTAGGATGTGATCATCCGCTACACTTGCTATGATGAAATGCCACAGACTGGGGAACTTAGACATAGAATGATTTCTCACAGGTCTGGGAATTTCCTGTTGTGGACACTGGTTTGCAAAATTTACTTGGCCCTCACAGAAAGTGAAAGAGAGAAAGAGAGAGAGAGAGAGAGAGAGAGAGAGAGAGAGAGAGAGAGAGAGAGAGA